>VXBX01001934.1:338230-348858 GCA_013400415.1 Scytalopus superciliaris | reverse complement strand
AAAGAAAGAAAGAAAGAAAGAAAGAAAGAAAGAAAGAAAGAAAGAAAGAAAGAAAAAAAGAGAAAGAAAGAATGGGATAAAACATTTCACAGTTAGTAAATAAAAAAAATTCAGTTTTGGTTCAAAAGCTGTGCATATATATACATTGGTAGAAATACACTTCTATGTAAAAAATGCATAAATGGGAGCAGAAGTGTTAAGAAGGGAGTGGTCATGTGTAAATATATTTTTTTTTTACATTTTGAATGGTTCTGTATAAGCTTTGCTGTGAATTGTACACTTGAGTTGAGCACCTACGTGCCTTGTCCAATCTATTTATAATTCTTGCCCACGAATGGCATTCTAGATGGTGGCCAGCCCACAGCTACAACTGTTCTCAAATGCTGCCACCTAAAGGCTAAAATGAAGTACAACTAGAGAGATGGATGAAAACAACGAAAACCAGCAAAAAATGAGCAAATGGGAAAAGGTTCTCAAGTGTGCTACACTGGGAAGCAATCCACAACATCGCAGTTGTTGCTTGGATATCACGCACCAAATTAATTCATGTTTAATCCTCTGTGGATAATTACCTGAAAATACTTTGGGAATATAGTTATAGATATATTAAGTATATAATCACTAGATTTTGTGTGAAAGGAAGAAAACTAGACTTATGATTGGAGGGAATGGATGGATGAGAAGTCTGAAAATGTAGAGCTCATGTACTACTGTAGCAAAGCAAGTTCTGCATATAGAGGCAATATCTCACATTCTACTAAGTAATGAAGTTAGAAAAAAATAAGAAAAATTCTGATCTTTTGCACTGAAGAAACCTCCATTACTTCCCCCACACCTCATTTTTTAAAGCTGACTTAATACTTTCTCCTATGAAACCCTGATGCACCTCCCTGATGCACCCTGATGCTGACAATACAGTTAGACACTTGATTATAAAGAAGTTAAAATTAAAATCAGATGGAAACTAAAGTTGTTGAGGTGTTCTTTTTTTTTTTTTTTTTTAAATGTGACCAACGCTTACCTAGTTGCACTGGTATTGAGGACTTGGGCAAATATGTACAATTTTACACTTCCATTGCTAAGTTTGTGATGTGTAAAAATTGAGTTAGGAATAAGAGTATCCAGATTTACTTTACTTGTGAGCTAAAATGAAATTTGAATTGAATATTGGTTGTGCTTCATTTCCTTGTTGATTTTAGCAAGTTATTTCAAGTAAATACTTTAAAATTGAAACAATAGGTAATGCCCCAAAAAGATGTGTCATGCAGTCAACCAATGGAAGACAAAGACTTTAATAAAAAGTTGTGAAAAGTCTTGTTCATTAGCAGAAATACTTTAGTATATCTACGAAATACCTGTATTAAATCACTAGAGTGATGACAGCCTTTACAGGACTGCCATTCTGTTTATAAACACTGTGGTGTCCTTCATGTTCAAAGGAATATGTGTTTTATTTTAATTTCCGTTTCAGTTTTCTCTACTAGGGCAGTAGCCAAGCTACTACTGTCCACCAAAAGAAATCACCAGGTTTTGATACTGTCCTTTCAGGAACTTGATGGGGCTTGCCCACAATGCTGTTGACATGACTGACAATAAGGCAGGTCTGACAGTTCTTGTCTGGAAAGTCTCTGTACTTCCATTTGGCCTGTGTGCCTGCTTTCCTCCTCTGCCAGGGTGGGTATAGACAGAGGACAAATTTGGACACAAGATCTTCTTCCAGGTTCTAATAGTTTGGACAGAATTATGCAGTAAAGAAAAGAAGAACTCATTACTCTGGCAACCTGGGGGGAAAAAAACTCAGATTTTTAACAGTATTAATTCAGAGAAATCAATGTTACACACAGTTTCCTAGAACATGGGATTTTTCAGCAACTGATCCAGGTAAATAAAAAAGCTTTCATTATGTATGGCAGTCATGATTGTTGTTAATGACAATATCTTCCATTATTTACATTTGGCCAGAACGTCTTAAGATTCTTAGTAACTGTCAATTAATAATGCTGTGCAGCACAGGACATTTCTACAGTCAGTAACAGTGTGCACCACACATATCCTCAGTCTAACAGCAGCCCAGCTCAGGGCACACTACAGCACGGCTGCATACAGACACAGTAGTGTGGGTCTAGATGTAAAGAAATTTTGCCTTTGGAAGGCTAAGTAGTTTGGGTGTTTTATGAATGCTACTCTACTGATTCTGATACTGAGGGTGTTCAGGAAGAATTATTTGGACACTTCTGCATGCAGCAGAGCAATTAGCATAGATCACAGGACACAGATTTCAGAGTGTGTGCTGTATGTAGATGTATTTAATGGAAAGAAGGCTTAATCTCTTCTTTGGGGAACGTACAATTGAAATAGTTCTGATTTGATTCCTTCTCATGAAAACCACTGTGAAATCTGAGGTGTTTCAAGTTCCTAAAGCTAACAGAGGACTGAAGACAATGAAGTAAAACTAAAATGTAAGTGCTTTCTGCTACTTTGCAGTTGGAGATCTCATCCCATAAGCTTTTTTCTCTGTAAAATCCTCGTTGTTTTGATAATATACTCTGAAAGACACATAAGTAATATTGAAGCCTTATTCTGCAACCCTCCTTCTGGCTAAGAAGGGATGTCCTTTAGGTCCTTACAACTAAACATGAACCTCTGTCTGATTTCCCTAGATGTATTTCATACCCTTCTTTCAAGTGTCATACAGTAACCCCTCCAATTATATTTTGTGGGGAACGTGCTTACACCGTCAATTTTTTTCTACCCATTAGCCATTTTCATCACAAAGAAGAAACAACAGAAAGCACAGTTAATTGCATAAGAGGCCAATCCAGGACAAATGCAATGTTTTCCCATCACATCCCATCACACAAGGTTGCCATTTCTCCACTTCTTAAATGTCTATCCCTTGCTGCTAACACACAAAATTGAACACTGCCTGTGGCATTTACTGTACCTTCATCTGCTGGATTAAATGTTGTCTCAGCTGCTCTACTCTGTCCCTCAGGGACAAAGCCCGTTACCATTCAGAATACTCTCAGCAGCAGAAACAGAACACCACCAATGTCTCATCCAAACTAATAGTGTTTCCTCATAGTTTATAGCTTTTTTCCTATCAAGCAGGGACCTGAAGGATCAACCACTCTTTTACAATTCCTGACTACATTTCATTAGAAGTGAGACAAAACCCAGAACTGCTTCTGGGCAGAGCTGTGTCAAGGGTGGAAATTTTATTTCACATAGGATTAACAGAAGTACAGCCTGAGAAGACAGGGCAATGGCTCAATGATCCAGGAAATGTTTCCAGTAAGATGAAACCTTTTCATCTTACAGTACTACTCTGGAGATTCCAATGTCTGACTTCAATCAAAGTCATAATGGAAAGCAACAAGTTCTCCATTGAGGAAAAAAAAAAATCCTTTCAAGTGTTTTAGTTGAAACTGCTTCTTGTACAATCTGATGAAAGAATCATCTGGGGAATTGGCCTTGGAAATCTTTCAGCTGCCTCCCTGATTTCATCTCCAAGTAATTCTGAGAAAACTGACTGGATTTCATCCCAGTTGAGACAGAGAAGCTTACTCCAGTAGTATACAATAGTGCTCAAATTTCCAGAGGAGTTTTGCAAGGATATAAGTGTGGAGAAAAGCTGTAGCTGTATCACTTCTATAAACCAAATGAAACTCTGCAACCAAATACTGCAGTGGTGCTGGGAACAACACTGAAACTCTGTGGCTTGAATTCGTCTTGAGTTGTAGCATTGTGAGAAATCAAACTGGAAAAATCCACTGACAACATCTAAAGCATCACCTTATTCCCCTTGATAGTTTTTCAAGAGTAAAGTTTTTTATGAAAGTATGTAAACAAAAAAAGCTACTTTTAAAATCCTAAAATCTGTGGGTTTTCCTTGGTTAAGAAGTTTCCTTTTTATTTACCTTTCTGAAAACAACACATGTATTTACCTAAGTATTTCACATCTCGTCATTAAATACATCAAAAAGACTGCCAGAGCTGGTCCTTCATAGCAGGGCCTCGGACACCTTCTAAAACAACAATATCTTTAAAGAGTCTCTATATGAAGATTTATTCAGTGGTGTCTTCTAACCTTGAAAGCAGGCATTCTCATTTTTGGACTATAACTTTTAGTATTTGGTAGCAGATGTAAACTTAGTAAGTATTAAGCACTGTGAAATGAGAGAGTGAAATGATGTTATTTCTTCTTCATACTTAGAAACTTGGCCATATCATAGAGTGTGGACATAGTGTGATCCTGGCAACTAAGCTGAGAATGAGACAGCAGGGAGTGCTAACGTAAGAATAATTTCTTAATGTTAAAGCTGTTTCTGTTTATTGTATCTGCAATAGGCATTACCTAAATACTTTGTTCAGGTATTCATCTATTCCTGAATGATAAGCAGTTCAAAAGAAAAATACAAAGCAAGCAGAAAATTCTGCATATAATTTCAGTTTAACTCAAAACCTATGAACTTCATTAAACTGCAATAAACTTTTCAAAATTATCATCTGTCTTTTATCTTACTAATTTCAACCATAACCTAAAGCAAGAAAAAAACCAAACCTATGAGGGAAGCTATGCTGATCATGAAGAACATCAGAAACTTTACAAAGAAATCAATTCTCATTACACTTCCATACAGTTTCAGAACCAAAAACTTTGGCACAAACATCATAAAAATCAGCAGTACACAAATAACACATGCGGGCCTTCAGGAACTGAAGCTGCTGAAGCACATGGTCAACTTTTGCTTCTCCCCATATGATTACCTATTGATTCATATGATAACAGTGAATCAGCATGTTCTCAGAGGGGTTCAGACCATGACCTCCTTCACAGTGTAGATTTCTTGATTTATTTGGGTCTTTTTTCAAAGGCTGATGCAGTTGAAAGCAAAAGTACAAGTGGCACAACCTTGCAAACAGTCACATTTTTGAACAGGAATCCCATTAGGAAGTCCTACAGTCAGTGCACATATGTGATGTCTGCTGTCTACCCTCATCCTCATCTCGACTTCAAAGCATAGTGCTTGTTTACAAGTTCATCAAACCCTTCCCTGGGGATGTAGGTGTCAAGCAATGAAAGGTGACTGCTTAGATGCCAGTGAATGATATGTTTAGAAAGGAAACATTTTCAAAATGGTGAACAAGAATGAAAGAGTCTCTGTCTGCTATGTTAGTTTAAGTTAGTAATTATGACAGTTATCCATAATATATAACCAGTTTCTAAATTTATTATTATTTTACATATTGATTGTATTCAATCACTGTTTAGATATAATTTCCCATGAGGTTTTGTTGCCTTTTTACATTTTCTCCTCAATTTTTAAGTACTTTGTGTGAAGCATACTTGCAGATTATCTTTTACTTCGGAACACCTGATTTGCTTTATCTTCTGATGTTCTGTTGAATTTTTTAAGACTATCATTACCAAAAACCCCTTCCCTATCACCTACAAAAAATCCTGTCTCACTTCTCCATTTCTCCTTTAACTTTTTCTCTCCTTTCTCAATATACTATGGTTTTAACCTTCCCTCTGACATTTCACACTTTATTCTAATTTCTTATTCTCCTCTCCACTCTTCCTTTAATATCTCCTTATGAAGCCCACTCAACCCCCATTCTTATCCACCTTTTTTTCCCTCCTTCCAGCTGGAATGTGGCTTTTTTTCCCCACTTACTCTATTATGGAATTGTTCCCACAATATTTTGTGAAAATAACATCAGAGTCAGTATTCTTCCAGCAGTTTTCATCTTATTTTTCAGATTCTGAATGAGTGGGAAGGTAACAGCAGAAGGAAAGAGTTTGATTCTAATCAGAAACTACTGTTAACCATAAAATATCTCACTCTTCAAAAAAGAAGTCCTTTAAAGGACTTGTGAAAGCTTTTAACCACCATCACTGCATGATCCCTATCACAAATAATCACACCTGTTGATAGTTATCTGCCAAAAAACAGTAACATAAGAAAGTGAGATCTGGATTTCAGATGCACTTGGGAATGCCAATGTAACAGGCTGATTTTCAGCAGGTGCTTTAGTGACTCATTGACGGCCACCTGACTGTGCCAAAAATGTATTGAGCATGGTATCTTTTCTGGAAGTGTCCCTCCTGCTGACAATGATACCACCTGCCAACGTGCACTACAAAAGAATAAATTTCAGAAACTTCAGTTTACAACTTTTTATTTTTTAAAAAAGTTCAGTAGCATAGGAGAAGCTGGCAGCTTAGAACTACAGCAAAATACCTGATTTCAGATGGATCAGAATTTTGCACTTTAACACTTCTCAGGTAGGATGAAGTCATATGCATTTTCCAACAGCACCTCTCCCTTTTCCTACAGGGCTTCAGGAATCAAATAGCAGACAGAGCCACACAAAATGAATTTAGCAGTTCAAGTGCCAAATGTGTTGAAGTTGTGAAGATGGATAGAAGGGTAAAAAGCAGAACCAGCCTGGATGTGGTAACAGCACAGCTGGTTTTAAAAGGGAAAATCCATCTACAGCCTCCTTGAATAACTGCGCAGTGCCTTACATAATGGGGCTTGAATCTCAGTTGTCCCTAGGCACTACCACAATCCACTTGATTAATAGTTAATCATTAGCAATGTACATGTTAGGCTCACTTTATAGCTGCTCAAGTAATTCTGATTTAGTGGAGCAGCGCTGGAAATAGAAACACTATAGTTTACGCTAGCCTAAGGACACCAGTGAAACTTAGACCAGAGATCAAGTGTAGCAGGTTGTTGTCTGACATGGCATCAAAGAGACCTGTTAGCTTAGAGGCAGCAGGAAGGCAACACTCACATTTTGTCTTTTTAATTATGATCAGCTGTGGAGTTGTTGTCAAAGCTACCTTTGAGAGTCTTTTTTTTTGATGTGTTAATGTCAGTGTTGTCTCAAAGTGAACTGAGTCAGGCTGACTTTAACAGATTTAGTTACTGGTTTGAAAACATGACCTTGTATGCCAGACTAGTTAGGCTGGGGAATTCTAGACTGCTTCTGTATAATGTCTGGAGTGTGTTTTGGATCAAGTGTGATACCTTGGAATGTTTATGTTATTTATATTATAGCTATTCTATTGTAATTCTTATTGTGCAAACTGCAAACATCTATACCTCTAAAGTTGGGAATTCATATTACTTCTGAAAAAATACTTAAAGTCTCTTTCTTCTTACAGGTGTTGATTTAATAGTAACTTGAATTACTAAGAACTAACTCCTCTACTTCAGGGTTATCTTGCCTGCAATCAGCCAAAGTAATTGCTAGAACATAGTGATGTCGTCCTCTTTGGTCTTCACTGTAGATCTTTTAGTCAGATTTGGTACCATAGCACTGGCTTTTCATCAAAATCTGTGGGAGGTCTCCTTGTACACAGGTGTAGAACATGTACTTGTCCTTAGTAGCTTTTGGTACTAACAATTACTAAATGCGGATTTGTATTACAGTTCAATACCTAAGTTTGCTCTTCAAATAAAACTCATATTTATATGAAAGAAGAGTATAAAATTGCCTTTATAGAACACTAGGAGAAAAAAAAAAAGAACTAAATTCTAAAACAGATCTTGTTTTAAAAATGCTGCGAGCTTTCCCTCTCATTTACAACCTTTGTAAGTTGTCAAATTGTTTTTTCTATGTAAATATTGTTTACTCCCTGTCACTGCCACCCTTCAGTTCCTATCACCATAAGCTGAGCACTTAAAATTGAGCTTTGAAGCTTCTGAACAAATGTTAAAAATGTTTTCCACCCCATAAAATCCAGGGCTCCCCACTACTAATTAGTGCTGCTAATATGTGTGGCTTTTTTCTTTTTCAAACAGTGCTTGAAAAACATTTGGAAATGTCTCCTATATTTCACCAGTCAGAATTATCATGAGTATTATCTTTTTGGATCTTTGATCAAAAGCATCATTATACAAATAAAAACAGCAGCCCATCAAGTAAATTTAATTTTGGAACCAGCTGTAGCAGATACTGTATCAACATGTAAAGATACAGTTAGCCTTCACCAGAAAAATAAAAACAAAACCACTGAGACAGATTTTATAGTCTCCTTTTCCATTCTTATATAAATGTGCTGAAAATGGGAACCAGGTAACTGATTCCTCTGACAAAAAGCATCCTAGACTAATAGAATTGCAAACTTTCTAAAACCACTCTCTTCCTAATATGCTTCTGCTCCAGCACACTCATTTATCCACAGCAAACTCCACAGGCAGGTAGGTATACATCTTGTGGCTTCAATTGTTTCTGCTTTATAGTGAAAAAAAGACTGTCTGCCACCTTGAAAAATGTACATGAATTGAGTCATAAAGTGGGTATAAAATGCATAAAGATGTTTTCATTTCTTCAGTGGACTCAGTAATGTTAGTGGTTTGTGCTTGTAATTTGGGAGTAATCTGTTGAAGAAGGTGGATCTTCACACANCAAAAATAGCATGGCCAGCAGGAGCAGGGAAGTGATCCTTCCCCTGTATTCTGCGTTGGTGAGGCCACACCTTGAGTATTGTGTTCAGTTCTGGGCTCCTCAGTGCAGGAAAGATATTGAGGTGCTGGAGCAGGTCCAGAGAAGAGCAACTAGGTTGGTGAAGGGACTTGAACAGAAGCCCTATGAGGGGAAGCTGAGGGAGCTGGGGTTGTTTCATCTGGAGAAGAGGAGGCTTAGAGGTGACCTTATCACTCTCTGTAACTACCTGAAGGGAAGTTATAGCCAGGTAGGGGTTGGTCTCTTCTCCCAGACAGTCAGCAATAGGACAAGGGGGCATGGGCTTAAGCTCTGCCAGGGGAAATTTAAGTTAGATATTAGAAAAAAATTCTTTACAGAGAGAGTAATCAGGCATTGGAATGGCCTGCCCAGAGAGGTGGTGGATTCACCATCCCTGGAGGTTTTTAAACTGAGATTGGACATGGCACTGAGTGCCATGATCTAGTAAATGTACTAGAGTTGGACCAGGGGTTGGACTTGATGATCTCAGAGGTCTTTTTCAACCCAATTGATTCTATTATTCTATGATTCTATGCTCTTTCAGTGGATTAATACTTTCTAAACTATTTCCACTTGGACAAAGTGAACAGAACACTTAAAACCCCCATGCAAACAAGAATCCTCTCTTCATTCCCAATTCATATTCACATGCCATGTTTATGAGAAAAAGATACATGGAACAGGACAGTGGAGAAACAGACACAGTACACTTTGATTTTCTGTTCTCTCCTGACACATGTACCAGCAAAAACCTGATTAGAAAGAAAAAAAAATTCTGCCTAATAGGAGCTAGCAAGGAACATATGGCATGACATAGATTGTACACATTGAGACATCAGTCAACATGGCAAGAAGCTGAAGCAACATCCACAAATTACAACCTTAATTGCTAAAAATAATTAAACAAATTGGCAGACATTTTAAAAATCACACATGGGCATCCAGTAGCCATGGAAAGTGAGCAGGACTCAGTGATGTAAATAGTGATGTAATTTATAATTTAAAATATTTTCACTATTATTTAAAGTATATTTCAGAGTGTGGAAAATATCCAATTTATGTTATGTCCAATGTTGACTGGGATTATTTTCTCTAAAGCATGGAGCTTTTTTAACTCATTCTTTTCTCTCACTGTACCTCTACATACTGTATTTGAATTTTAAGTCACTTATTCCAAGTTTTCCAAAAGTATCATAAATTATAGATGTCTGTAAACATGAAAAGTATCATAATTTTTAGACGAAAGAATAAAAGGAGAGTTTTTCTGAAGGTAAAGGTAAAATCAAAGATTATTTTCTTTAACTGTCAGGAAATTGAAACCCCAAATGGAGCTTCTAAACTGCTTTTTTTTTTTCCCTGCTGACTGCTGATTTTTAAGGAAAAGAAACAAGGTTCTGAACAAAATTGTCCTTGTATCTTTCATCAGAAAAGTGAACACATTTAAGGAAGAAGGAATACTAAGCATATTTTTATTTGTTTCAATAACCATCTCATTCTCAGTCACAGATTGAAGGAATTATGGACAATATTGTGGATGCTTCCCTGAAAAGGCAGCATAGTGTTATACTTCTGTTGAGTTTTCAGTAGAGAAACACTGGCAATTTACTAAAAAAAGGTAAATACCTGAGATTCAGCTTTTCAGTAAACCTTATAATTGCTGAATTAAATGTGAATGTCAGTATAAGTGAGAAAAATAGAGTTGCATGACACCAGCAAAACCGAATGCCTGCCTTTTGCTTTGAGAATAAACCCCGCCAAATTAGACTTGTCCATATTCATGACCTCTTTTTCCTCCAGCTCTTCATGAATATTCAGTAAAAAAACTTTTCTTCAAAAGAATATGCATCGCTACAAAAAATCTCAGCAAAATGGTATATGCAGGAATATTTGCACTAGTATACTGGCATATTGAAGAGCTCTTTTATTATTTGCCCAATAAACTCATTAACTGATTAAGAACATTCAGTTCAGTCGGAAACAGAAGAATCCCTCTCCTGCTTTCTAGGCTTGGGCCACCCAACCAGGGAGACAGTGACTGTGCCACATGCCTCAGAAATTAGTTAAGAAATAAATAATGTAAACTAAATGGTCGGCAGTGAACACACAGTCTGGAACACTTCTGTGCAATCCATCCGTGGAGCATT
>VXBX01001934.1:283737-337752 GCA_013400415.1 Scytalopus superciliaris | reverse complement strand
CGCTGTGGGGCATAGGCTGCTGCTGACCGCCTGGCCTGCCTTCCCTGCCTGCCCTGCCTGCCCTGCCTTCCCTGCCGCCCTACCTGCCCTGCCTGCGGGGATGTGGCACTCCTCCTTCCCACCCACCGCTTTTGGAGCCCTCGTGGCTGTAACTGTTGGGAGACCAAAATCCTCTCTTGCTGTTTCATAATTAGAGGGTTATGGCCTGAAAAAAACCCATCACAATTGGATTTTTTAATATGAGCTAAGTCGTCATGCTCCAGTGATTTCGAGACGCTTCTCTCCCCTAGCCTCGCTTCAGTTTTAGAGCATCCCAGTGCTCCAGTGCCACTTCAGTCTGAGTGACAGCAGGCCTGGGAAGGATTCAGTACAGTGTTGAGGATCCTCACTGCAGAACCTGACCCACGGTTAATTTAACACTTTTGTTAATTTTCAAACTGTTAATAGCACAAGAGCTGATGTTTACAAAGGATACTGAAAGGATATTCAGAATTAAATGTAGTCCTTAGTCTGTGCAAAACGTTTTGTTAATTTATATTGTTCCTTGTCCCCAGAACTCTTACAAGATTTTATGTAGGAGTTGGGGAAAAAAATGTAGCTTAAAAGCCCATACAACCACAGCCAGAGCTGTGGGAGTACTGTTGCTCAATATAAATTTTAATACAATTTTTGAGATAAAATCTGCAATCATAAAAACACAAGCTGGCTTTCAGGTGCCTTGTTCTAGTCATGTATTTTAGAAATCAGATTTACTAACTGCAGCACTTTATGTGAGCATGTTTGTGAAAAATAGTACTTTAAACTCATATTCAATTATTTACCTCATTATGGTTGTCAGCAATAAAAATTTGTTTAAAAGTAATAATAAAAGATACTTATTTCCAATTTTCATGTGCATATGGCTAGTAAAAAAAAAGGCGTTCTATTTTTTATTATTATGATTTGAGATTCTCTTAAATGTAAAAGAATGATCAGAGCTGGGGATTAATTAAGAAATAACAGCAATAGAAATACAACAGATGACAAAAATTCAGTACAAAGGATATGTTGAAATGGAACTGGAGAGACTAGAAATAAAACCTGTCACAGCCTCTGATAATTTTTCCTTGAGATAGAATTAGACACTTGTGGTGAGAATACTTTCACTGTTACCTCGTACCCCTGAAACACAATACTGCTATCACTAGTAGAAGACCATAAGCTTTGTGCTGAGTTTGCAAGGCCTTGGGCTTTCCCTGTCTGAACTCTTCCTGACTTGCCTGCAGCTGGTTTTTCCTACAGACATTTTTTTGTAGCAGGAGGATAGATCGAGCCTATGGCAAGTTACTCCCTTTACACAGACACCCTGCGGAAGGTACTGGTGTAAAGATGACGATGAGTGGAAGGATGAACATAATGCCAAAGAAAGGGCTGAAAATGGCAAGATTGTGTTTAACAATTTAAATTAGATTGCTACTACTACTTAGGCATTGTCTGTATAGAAATTTTTTCTTTCTTTTCTATAATGGTGCTAGGGAGACACTAGTTGATTGTGTTGCAAGAAGGAGGCACCATGGCATCAGGGCACATAAAAATCTCACGAGTGATTTCAGTGGAGAAGAGAAAGGACGCATGTAGAATAGACAGCAACATCAGAAGTTCTCCATCTAAAATAAAGTCAGCAATACATTAGTGGAAAAGAAAGAAGAACTGTTCAAAGGCGCCACTTGAGAAATAATCTTGAAAATTACTAAAATATCACAGTGATTGAAATGTTTGCCTTCTTATGGTTTTGAGATGTTTTAAACATCTCCTGGTTAACAGAAAAACCTAAACTAAACTTGCATTGACTGTAACTACTGCTTGTCCTGAGAAAGGACAAGGCATTCTGAAATTGGTGAAAATGGATCTCTCACTCAAATCCTCAAGGGGCAGTACTTAAGTAGACTCTGCCTTCTAGAGCTCCCTGTAGCTGAAGTAAATTCAATTCCCAGTTCTTACTTTGCCTCTTGATAACTGGGAATTTGCATACCACAAGTAGCTGAATCTGCCAAACTGCTTGCTAGGTCTGAGGTGTTTCGTCTAAGATAGGGCTGTGGTCTCACTTGTCACTCCTAGATCTCTTCTTGGATAAAGCTGCATCTGAAGTAACTAAGGCAAGGGACAAGTGGGATGAAAACAGTTATTCCATTTCAGCGAAGATGTGCTAGATAAAAAGGTACTACCAAGATACAAATGTGTTAATTAATGCTATGCTTGATCTGCAGCTGCCAGGATTAATTGGAGGCTATCCTAATCAAGCAAAAAGGGCCAAAGAACAGGATTAAGTACTGTCCTGTGAACTGTACAGTCAGTGTTTGACATGTCTTTGACCAGAGCTGGATCATACTATCCCTGGATCATACTCCTGGGCATGGCTGTAAGAATAACATGGGTGTCAAGGGGCAACCAGGCACAACTGGATAATTTTACTCAAGTTAATCAGTTGCTAACCAACACAAATTACTGATTACTCTTCTAAGTACTGGGAAAGAGAGGAACACAAACAATTAATCAAGCATAAAAACATCTCTCCTCCCCCCTCCACAAACTTAGCTTTCTATATTTTCTCACCACTTACATCCAGTTCTCTAGTATTTCACTGGAGAGGGGACAGATAGTGGGAAAGCTGAGCTGATGCACACATGGCAGTTTTCTGCTGCTCTGAAGGGAACATTTTACTACCACCCTTTGGCCTATGGGGCCCTCTCACACATACACCTGAGCAGGGACACAAGTTCCCCTGTCTTGATGGTTGTTTGGTGCCTGTTGGGTTCTGCTGCTGCTGCTTCTGTTGATCCCAGTTTTGAAGGGATGAACAATTAGCCAAATGGATGAAAACTCCAGTGTCACTTTCCCTCAGGGCCAAGGTCAGGGCAAACCCTGATCTTTAGAGTTTACTAGTACAGACACAGTCACAATGACTGGCTAGTATATTCTAAATAGTTTGACTGCATACTCCAGAATCACTCGCTACTTAAATTTATGTTAGCTGAAAAGGCTTATGTAATAGGTTTAAAACATGAGTATTTTCCCTCTTGCAGGCATGCCTGAGGAGTTAGGTCATTGCTATAAAAATAAATATTTCTTTGTATATATAAATATGCATATTACATAAGAAGAATCCAGTGTCTTGGAAACATTCATTAAGTGTTGAGGCAGCTGGGCATTGACCAAGAAAACAAACATCCCAGGCAGATGTCTGACAACCAGCCCACTGACTTCTGAGATGTGACATGGTCATCCTTCCTGCTTGCTTCTTTCATTTGATACCTGTATGAAATAAGCTGCTTAGGTGGTATGGGCTGCTCTGTCACACACAGCTTAACCCTCATTCATAAACACGGCCTCATAGCTCTGAGTAAATTAAAGCTGAAATAGATGTTTGTTTATATTTCAGTGTTTCCTTTATAACTTGTTCAGAGTTTTATTTCAGTACAAAGTGATGTGAGACCAAATAAAACAGAATATAAACAAAATGTAGAAGGTTATACCCCTAGGATGACATTCCATTTCATAATGATGAGTTGTATTTATTTTTCTCAAGCTTAAAATAAAAAAAAAAACTCTTTTCAGTTCTAGCAAACAAAATGCCCAGATATTTCAGTAAATAGTTCAAGACTACAAATTATGAAATATTCTTCTCTCCCATGTTGCTGATCATACTTAGGAATGCATTGCTGTGCATAATAGTACATTCACTCAATCTCCTGCAAGGAGGTCTTGACCTTTGTGTCTCAGACAACTTCAGTCCGTTTTGTTTGAATTCACCTAATATTGCAAATATTTAGTTTTTTACTTCTCCAGGGACTGTACCATCATGTTGAGATTTTTCTAAAAAGTTTTTTTAAACAAGGAGTAAATAATTTGGTTTTTTTTGTTTTTTTGTTTTTTTTTTTTTTATTTATAAAATTAATTTTGAAGTCTTCAGTTAGAACTGTATCATGCTTCATGACTTGGATTCCTTTTACTTATCCTCTTAATTTTTCTTTATTAAGAATTTCAGTAAAAAAAGATTCTTGCAGATTTCATGCAATGCCAGTAATTAAGTTTAGCTTTTTTGGTATTCTAAGAACTGACTCTGCCTTCTCAGAGTTCTGCTGTGTACAGAATGACTCATATGAGTATGGTTTTTCTCACTTTATTTTTTATTCAACAGACCTGACAGTCATTGTGAGATTTCCATTTGCTATTTAATACTGTAAGTCAGAAATATATGTATTTGTTCCTGGTGCAGAAACTGTATTAGTATTTTTTCTTGATGTGTATAGCCAAAGAATATATCATGTGAAAAACAGAAGTCACATAACTACATGGGAGAAATATAAAACATATATACAAAAAGCAACTGAAAAAGTCATTCTTCTGTCTATCCGAATGACCTAAATAATTCCTGACAGGTATTTGTCTAACCTTTTTCTTAAAAACAACCAGTAACAGAAATTCTACATCACCACACTCCATTCAAACACCTGATCAATCTTTCCTTTAGAATGGTTTTCCAAGTGTCCCATGCCACCCTTGAAGCCTGTTATCTGAGAGTAGTATATCACCTTTTTCATCATAGCATCTATTTACGTATTCAAGGACTACATGATATCTTCTCCCCTGTTTTTCAAGACTTAAGAACCTCAAATACCTTCCCTCAGAGGCCATATTTTTCTAGACCTCTGACCTGTTTCATTGCTTTTCTCTGGACTCTGTGTAATTGCTTTACGTCTTTCCTGAAGCTTGATGGAGTACTTGAGCTGAAAGCTTACCTGCATTAAGCAGGATGGAAGGATTACTCTTACAGGTTATATTCCTGTTGACAAATCCCAGTAGGATATTTGCCTTGTTTGCAGTAGCTTAATAACATTGAGTCATGCAGAATTTGTCATCCTCTCCAAATCTGAGATCTTTTCCTGCAGAACTCTACCCACTTAGTTTTTTCCTGTCTTGCACTAAATAGATCATGAGTCCTGCCTACATGCAGAACTTTGCATTCCTCTTTGCTGAACTGTATCCACTACATATGTAAGGTTTATTCACAGGAAGTATGCACTAGTGATTTCAGTGTCTGTAGATGCTCATTGTGGAGCACTAACAGAAAAAATATAATAAAATGCCATCATGAAAGCACAGCTTTTAATGTCATTGCTTATGCTGATATCAATAACTTTAAGTTATTAAAAAAAAGGAGAAGGAAAATCAGTTAATAGATCAGAAAGGAATAACCATTATGGCTAGAAGGCTCAGTGTTGAGGGTATTTTCTTTTTATTTCATGGAAAGTTGCTGAACTGACAGCCTTGGGCAGCAAAGTCTTCTTATTCATCTGCAGAAAAATTCCACCTGAGCAGTGGGAGCAGACACTTCTCAACTAATGTGTTTCGAATCTTGACCCTGGAGAAAAAACTCCTTGTAGTACTAAGTCTATTCATTTTCCATAACCACTCAGTGCCTGGTCAGTCTGTCGGGATTGCCTACAGCAAAGGTTTTGGAATGTGGACCACAGTTCTGTACAGACCACGTTAAATGGACAAGCTTATACATTTTTAGGGCTAGTCTGCACAGAAACTGTGTACTATTTTGATTGCAGTGATGCAGTTGAACTGTTATGATTTTTTAGTACAGATTCACAGTATTTTTACCATCAATAGGGTCAAAATGCAAGGCAGCAGGGACACTCTTGATTTAATCCTACATTGGTATGTTTTTCATGGTCAATACAGTTTAAGGGATTTCAATTCTTCTGCTTCTGGGAATTCTCTCAGCTCTGCTCTGCACCCCTTTATAGGTCCTCACCGTCTACCATGATGTAACTATTTTTGTACTGCATTGCAAAGTACATCACTGCTAAAATTAGAGGAGGTAATAGCGCCAGGTTTTGGAGCACTCCTATTTGCAGCCCAGCGATGCAAGAGTTGCCAAGACAAAACTGAGAGGGGGTAAGTTGGGATGCCTGGTGAGAAAACATGGCTAAAAGAGGGAAGTCGTGATAACCTCCTGAAACACAGTCCCTGCTGCAAAAAATTTAATATCATGCTGCTGACTGACTCTTTAATCCACCTGGTAAACTGCACAGCTGGGGGGATGGAAGTCAGGATCAAAGTTTTACTTCAATGAATAGTTAATTGTAGGAGAAGTAAGTAATAAAAATGGCAGAGACTGAAAAAATATGATCCCCACAGAACTGAATAGTTTAGCTGCCTGGTGGTTGCAAACCTGTTTGAAATGACACCACTGGGTACAACAGGTAGGAACAATATCTTTCTTAGGAAATCCTGATCTGACTTTCAGGCATAATCCAAAAGCCCTGAGCAGAGGCATATGCCTTACTCTGACCTTCAAAGGGCAGAGTTTGTGCCCATTTCCTTTCATGGTGTTTTCTACAGAGTGGTTCAATCAAGTCTGTACTCAGAACCACGTTGAGTTTCATCAGGCCCATTGTCAGTATCTGGCTTTACTGCAGAGTCTGACAGTGCTGTGTGAAGATATCAAAGTCCATTTTAAACGCTTCCTACTGCAGGGAGCCTATATTCTCAAGGTACATTAGTCTGCACAACATGCTGTACAGTGAAATGTTTCAGTACCCAACCTAGGTATTTCTACACTGAATATCTGTAGCACACAAACACCACATAAACATAACTTTCCCTCAGGTGCCTCTCTTCTGTGAAGTATTGCACAGGGACTCCCGACATCTAATTCAAATTATTTGATTCAGCTAGCCAGTGGGATACCTAAAAATCTAAAATTATCCCAACTTTCTTGCACAATTAAACTTTCTTTTTATGAAACACAGGGGTATTAAAGAATTTTAGTCTCATGCTTTTCAATAAGATTTAGCATCCTAGAATTGTGATAGTTAAGGATAGGTAGCAAATTTCTACTGAACCCAGTGAGAGACGAATACTCTCACAGAGCTATACCTCTGAGATCAGGGTTTTATAGGTGACATTGTAAAAAGGACATAGGCATCTAAAGTAGGACATACCCAGGATTTAGGAACTGAAATACAAAACACAGATGCCTGAAATATCTAATTTGCTGCTGCCTACTCATGTCTGAAATCTACAGAGCTCTAAGTTTCCCAAATTAAAGCTCTCATGGTACGTAAAGTTCTACTTTGGGATTTGCAAACAAGTGAAACACTGATCTTAGACTAAGCCCTATCAGGATTCACAAACTAGATTTTTCTTTACTGTGTTAGCAGAAAGGACTCAAGCTCTACCGGAGCAAACCTATTGTGCTCTGTTCTTCTAATGAAGTTGATACAAGTGGGATTTGAAGAGTTAAAGCATTCAGTCACAATAGAGGTTACAAAAGCTTTCCATTCTATACTTGTCAGAGGGAATATTAACTCTTATCTTCTATAAAAGCATTTTACACAATAGCTATATATTAAGGGGGTTGTGGGTGGTGGGGAAATGACAAGGACAAAAAAAAAAAGAGAATCATCCTGTAACTGCTGAGATTATTCCACTTTGCATATAATAATTTGTGAGGCTAAAAGAGAACATGCAAGTATGACCATAACTCTTATACAGTGGCTTAAAAACAGATCTTGCAAAACACTGTGATGTCAAAATATTTAGCAAATGAGGGAAATTAGGCTCTCCTGTATCCCAAACTAACCTATAACCACTGGGATGCTCTGTACACTAATGAAACCATCTATGATCAGCTTTGTTTGCAAAGTTTATTTTACAGCTACAGATTTATTTTTTTTAAAGAAATAGTTCAATAATACTTTAAAAATATGAGTACTTTTAGGATGAGCTTCATGGCTTCCTATAGTGAAAGGATCTTGTATCTGCTAAGACAAAATGCATAAGCTTCAAACAACCTGTATAATAATTAAAAATAGGTTAAAAGTTATGAAAAAGGTCCATTCCCTGTCCTCATTTTTTTCCTGCCTTCACTTCCAGTTGTGCTCACCCAGTTATCAGGGGAGACAACAGAAGCACTGAGTGTTTTCTGTGAGAAGTTAAAGGGCCTGGTGAGAGGGCACCTTCTCCATTTCTGACTGCCAAGGGATAGCTGGATGAGGTCAGTAATGGAAAAACCTCATTTTACTACAATGTAGAAGCACAATTACTTTGTGTGAAAGAGGCTAGGATTGAAACATATGCCTGAAATTAAGTACATTAAGTATGTTTCTGAATAGGCCACGTTGCCACCTGAAATTATTTGAAAATCAGGTCAGTAAAAACCAGTTTTAAACAGCCACTCTCTTAAAAGATCTAGTGTTTCAATTGGCAAAGATAATGACTTTCTCTTGCATAACAATCTTTCAAGGGCAGGGCTGAGATGTCATATTACAGAAGTTTATTATAATTTGCATTGCTGTGCAGCCTGTTGCAAGGATAAATACAAGCCTTCCATTTTCCATGCCATCCATATCACAGCTTGCCTTGATGCTAAACACACTTGAAAAAAATCACGCCTTTGTACACTAAGAGATTATTTTTCCTTCACTGACACTAGTCAATGTAGTATGAGTGAAAAATGAAAATTACAAATTGCAAAAAATACCCTCTTCCTCCCCCAATTTCTAAACAACTCTCTGAGTATGTAATTTTGAAGACATAAGAATAGCTTGTTTGTCTCATCACTTCCAATTATAATACACCATTTCTGCAAATGCAATGACAAACTGTTAAGCACTTTTGTGTGGTAAGGTGAAATTCTGCTTTAATGAAGTAGACACATTACTAAGAAATAGTCAGCTCTACTGAAAACATGGCTGAATTCTTCATCTTTTTTTACTCAGCTACATTTAAATAAAAAACATTTAAAAATTACAAGTTGCTTATTAAGCCTGAGGGTTGCCAGAAAACAAGAAAGAACAGTAAGAAAGAGCAAATCAAGAAAGGCATAGCAGTAAGCTATCCAAATGCAAGCATCCAAACGGTTTAAACTTACAGATTTGAACTCTTTTTCAGTTGTGAGACTTTTTTAATGTCTAAAGTAATTTACTGAGCAAACATCCCAGTGATGGAAAAATGTCTGATCAGTAAATTGAGTATCTTGACACTTCTATCTAGATGTACTAGCACAATATATTACTTTTTTAATCTTGAAACAAGAGTAAGACCAGGTGATTAAAGGTAGATTACCTATACAAAATAGGTATTTATAAATGAGCTAGACAACTAGACTCCGTTTATAATCAGTGGAGATAAACAGACACTTTTAGGGCCTGATTCACCTTGTGATTCATTTTGTGTTGAGAAAAGCATACCACACATCATCAAAAAAAACCTGCTGGAGGCCTTAAGTGTAAATCTAAATTCTAGCACATAGACAACTGACATATGTTATAGATTAGTATGTTTACATAGATGTATATGTCACTGTTTTGCTTAAAGACTATTAGACTGTAATAATATTTATGGTAGCACATAGCTTCTTGTACTGTTACTGTAATTCTGTAAAAAACAAGATATGTTGAAACCATTAGTGAGGGAGGAACAAATTTTCTAACCTATAAGCTGTAGAGTAAGAAGAGAAACACCAACTCCATTCATTTGGATGTGTTTCTTTTTCTCTTCAAATTCTTCTGTGAACCACCTGTAGTTTACAGATGACTATAAACTATATATTTTTCAAATAAACTATTAGGACAAAAAAAAAAAGACACCAGTTTATTCTTACATAAGTCAAATTGAATCTGCTGCAGTTTAATTACCATTTTGTCCAAAATTAATTTTATATGCTTTGCAATTACACAGTGCTCTAAGGCACTTGGAAAAAAACTCACTATGAATCTATGAAACTATATGGTATTTTAGCATTTCAAAAGTGCCTTGAAGTTTTCTTAAACTTTGTCATGACACATGGATTATGCTACAGTTTTAATGACTGTAGTAAGATAATAAATTAATAGAATTGTAATAATTTTCCAGAGAAGCTTTCTGTCATTCTCTTACTTACATGCTGAGCTTTCTGGTTCACCCAAATTAAATCCTGAAAGTCTATCAGTGGTTGCTCTGAGCCCCAGGTTCACTGAACCTGCCCCAGGGTGCTGGATGAGCATAGCCATCAGCCAGAACAGAGCAGCATTATGTGCAGAGTAACACTCTGAAGGACTGGGCTGTTTACCTAGACAGTGCAAGTTATCCTTTACCTACAAAAAAAGAGCCAGATTATTTTATAAATACAAATTTACAGTTCTTTCTTTGTTTCTTTTTGCAACATAAAGCTTTTGACTTTCAATTTTCCTGTCTTCTGAAATACTGTCATCTTTCACATTGCTAAGTAGTACCAGAAATATTGCCAGTGTTCATAAAAAAAGGTTGTGACAGTAAAATCTGGAGTAGCATTTGGTATTGAAAAATCCACTCTGTGTAAAAATGAGATTTTAAGGGCTAAACTGAAAAATACATAGAATATTTTTGCAGATGAAAATGCTTAATAAATTATCATTTAAATGCACACTTCCAGTCATAAAGTAGTATCTCTTCAACAGAGGTGCCCACAGCAGAGGAAAGCTGCCCCATGCTCACTGCTGCTGCACTATTCACATGACAACAGACAACACAAACCAATTACTAACTAGCCTGGCTGGTACATTACAGAGCTAGCAGTTGCTACTCACTCATGAATAAGAAGTGTCTCCATGCAAATTGGAGACCTACCACAAAATATTAGTGACAGTCTAGTGAGTACGTCTTAGGTTCTATGAAGCAACATGCAAATATATGGAAATATGGATTCTTTCATCATTAAATTTTGTTAATGCACCACAAATTTTAATCCTGATGGGTTTGCTCACTCTTTCCCACACAGGATTGAGCAGTGAGAGTAAAACACCCCACCAAGGTTGTCATTTGATATTCCAGTCACACTGGGGACATGGCTTCCCAGTCCTGGCATTTCAGCCTGTTGAGTCTAAAGAAGTAAGTGTTACTATTCTGCACTCACAGCCAGCAATTCCAGACACAATTCCAAAAAAAATAATGTCAGATGAGGAAAGCATTAATTCCTTTCCCAAGTAAATTGGTTATCTAATTTTTGACAACTTGTATTGTTTCTGTGTGCAATGCTGCAGACAAGACAATTCTTACAAGGAAAAAAAAAAAAAGAGGAGAGAAGATTTTTTTTTTTTTTACTATTGAAATATGCACAGACAGTATTATGGGCAGAGCAGACTATTTAAAAAATGTCACAGTTCCTTTATTGGCAATGGCCCTAGCGCAAGTAGATTATATCTAAATTTCTGATTTTATTAAAAGCAAAAAATCTGTACCTCTCAGTTATGAGGAAGGCTTAAAGTCCATTGAAAAGTAATTCCTATTAGCTATTGTGGGATTCTTTTGGCAACCATATGACAAATTAATTTTTTTTTTCTCTTGTAAAAAATTATCTCAAACTACAGAAAAACTTAGAAACAATGAACACAGACACCATATCTGAAAATGAATACTAATTTCATCACTTCACATAATAAACTTTGTATGTATACATTTCCTTCTACATAATCTAAATATCACTTGCAACTTTTGTCTTCATAAACTATTTGCAAGTTTTCTTTTGTTCATTGTTTAAAGGAAAGATTACCATAATGAAAACAAGTTATTTGGTATGTGTCTCATAAATATGACGGTTGTGCATGTTGCACAAATAAAACTTTTAAAAAACATACAAACATAAAAAAGCCAACCCTCCCCCCCAAAGAAACCCCTGGCAATTATGAGGTCTTCACTAATGGTTCACCATTCCAGCTATTTCTCAAATAATTTATACAGGAGGAAAATTGCTGCTAGTGGGTACATAATAAAAAAATGAACTCTAAAGCCAGCATTCAGTAATACCTCACTGAGCTGAAAATATAAGGCTATCTGAAAAGTAGAATTACAGTGCTCCCACTAGAAGATACAGTTATTAAACCAGAGAATTTACCAGACATGTTATTCCTTTAAAAAAAGACCCCAAAACAACCCAATCACAAAAAAAACCCNTATTTCTTTCACATTGTTTCACCTATTACTTATTTTTTAGTCTCTTAAGTCATCCATGACTTTTATTTTTAGAGCACTCATTTCAGGAAGAAAGATATTCACCTTAAAAAGTAGGTATAAAGACCCCTAAGAGTTGTAAAAGATAAATTAATTTTTTTCATTATGTTGACATCATTCAAAGAGAATAAACTCAACAACTTGCCAGTTGAACACTCACATGTCAAACCTTAAATTATAGCTCTAGTTCATCATTGCTGATTATTTTTAAATTACATACTTCTGTAGATTCTGACAAACCACAAACAAAATAAAAAAAAAAAAAAAAAAACCAAACAAAAACCTGCAGTTCTTATGGTGTTTTTCTATTGCATCTCAGTAAATTCAGGGAAAAAATCAGAGACACAAGATTTCACTAAAAATAAGATCTCTATCTAAAGAAAAGTTGCCTATGTAATCTAATTTAATAAAAAAATTATACAAGTTTGTTTTATCTATGCTTTATCATTGTGTGTTGTGAATAAAGCAACTTTGTGATAGGATATGAAGAAAAAGAAATCTGGTTATATTTTATCTGCAGATTCGCGTTTAATAATACACTCATGGGCCAGAATTGAATATCATATGTGAAATGTGTATGTGTTATGTCAAATGAAGTCAAGCTATGAGAAAACAAAGGTCCTTTCTTACAATTCCGTAAGTATTTTTCATAGGAATAGAAGTGTTAGTTGTAGAGTCTTGACTTAACTCTAATGTGGGAACATCTGCAAATCTAAATTTGTCCTGCAACTTGAATAATTTTTATTTCTCTGAAGGAATTTTTCAACTGTTGGAGATGGGCAAAGAATTTCTGCTTAGACTTCAGCATTGGGTAATTAATCAGATCTCAAAACGTTCCTGTAAAGTGATTATTCCAGTCTTTAGATACGAAAACTGAAGTAATGGGTTAATTGACTTTTTTGAAGATATCGAATATTTTAATGGCAATATAGAATGAATATAATTAAAATCTGAGCTTCCAGTTTCTTAAATGAAAAAAAAACCCTGCTAGTTCTAACTCTTTACTAAATAGATATTGCCAGAATTATGTCAGAAGAAAAGTTCAATCCGAACTGTGTCCATGAGAGAAAATATTTTAACAATTTGCATGAAGAAGAAAACAACCTTTGTTTATTCCCAAAATACAGGAAACTATTTCCCATTACAACAGTGATTATCAGTCTGCCTAGCTCATGGACAGCTCATCTACACATGCTGTAGGCAAAGTCATAGTTTATTCTTCCATTTAATTTCCTGTGGATCTGAGCAGAGCAGTAGGGTTACATGGACAATATCATGTGTCAGATTTATTAGATGAGTAATACAGAATTTTTTTCCTATTTTATGGTGTTACAGGGAGGGTTTGGAAGCATGTGAGAATTGAAACTCAAACACCGTTGTGAGCGTAACTTAAGCGGTATTTTATTACAAAAATTAAATGGAAACCCTGAGCAAGGGAGAGGGAGAGCAAGGGAGAGAGAGGGCAACCCCAATGCCCCGTGTGAACACCCGTCCAGGTGTTACTTACACGGACTGGTCTTACCAACTTTAGAATGCCCAGTCCTCCAAAGGCAGAGGCAGTCCTCAGAGGCTGGCCTGCTGGCAGGCATCCCCACCGCGACAACATGGTCTATTGATGAATAGCAAGCCCTCGCCAAGCAAGCTGCCCACTCTTTATAATTCTGCCAAAGGGGGTGTCTACCTCAGTGGGTGTGGCCATCACCCTCCAGGTAGGGGTCCCTGGCTTCTCCCCCTGCCATGCAAATGGTCTTCCACTACGCATGTGCAGCAGCATTGGAATTTCCTTCAAGGACAAAGTTTCTCCCTTTATCAGTGTGTTTTTCCCATAACTTGGTGAGGAAAATGTAATTTCCCACAGGTGGCTGGGCAAAACACAGAACAAAAATACCAGTATTTACACCAGCATGGATACATATGGTCACCATGCCATATACTAATCATAGCCTTCCACTTCTGGAGTAACTGATCATGAAGGCATGTTGCAAACCCCAAACTGTGGGAAGTCAATCTAACATGAGAGACTGTTGATTGTAGACAGACAAATTATATGCATACTTCCCAGTTCTCATATCTCTATTGACTTTGTTATACATATTCCAAACTAAGTGATGAGACAAGACATCAGTATGCACCAAGGCTCCTGCTCTCCTAGGCTCTCCCAGAAAGGAGGCAAAGGAAAACAAACTTAGAAGAAAATTACAAGCATTACTTGGGCTGAATAATCAAGTGCTCAGGACTATAGGGGCCATAAAACATGTATTCCTTGATATCTGGATGGATCTACAGATGCTATCAAGGACATAAATACATTATTTAAAATCATTTCAGTAACTTTAGGAAGAAATGAAACTGTTTCATTTCCAAGTGTTATGAAGCATAGCAACGTTTAGTAATGTAGGTCTTCCATGAAATAAGAAAAGCCTTATTCCCTAGGAAAGAAAAAAAAAATTAAAAAATTCAGTTTTCAACATGATATATACCTTTGGCAAGATTCATAGGCAGACCTGTGTCTTCCAAAACTCAAATATATGTATAAACTCAGCTCATGGGCTAAATGAACCTTTCAAGATCTGGTACATTACAGAGCCTTCTCCCACGCACAGCATTCAAGGCACTTTCGTATTTGATTTGATTACCAGCAGATGACATGAATGCCTGGGGGCAACAGCGGTCCCACCTGCAGTCTATCCATACACCCCCATCTGGTTCATAAGGGATTTTCAGTCTAGTAAATACCATTGTTTCATCTCAGTTCTGCAGAACTTCACTGAAAGAATACCTTTCCATATATGTCTTGAAGAACATAAGAAAGGAGAAAATTAAGACTGTAAAATGCACCGTTCTTCTGATTGTTCCCTTTCTGACTATGTCATGCAATTCTAGCCCTGGGTTCCTCTATTCCCAGTAATGGACACATCTTATGCAGGTGCATATTTTTTTTTTAAATCAGGAAACTCTGGATTTTAGTTTATAAAGGCTTAAAATAACTGATCTAAAGGTCCTATAATCTGATTTTAGATCATAAGTGGCATTACCACTTAGTTTACCTCTAGGTATTGGTACACTTTTCTAGGGCAGTGATGAACTATATGAATTAATTATACAGAAAAGATGGTCATGGTTATTCACTGCAGTGAGACTATACATTATTAATGAGGCTGATATGCAAATGAATCAGTCAGTACAAAAATTATATGAACTCTTTGCCAAAAAGTAGATGCAAATCAACATCTGGTTCAGTCATGGGAGGAGAGGCAGTCCCATCTGGCTGAAAGTAAACCATCAGATTTTAAAAAACTTAAAAATCAGAAAGGAACCTATAATTCCAATCTGTCCTGTAAAGCAATCAGTCCTGAGGAGCAAAAAATTATGATGTTAAGGCTTGAACCATTGAAACGGAAAGACTGTTACAATGTTGGGGGAAACGAGAGAGAGAGAAGAGAAATTAGTGTTACATTGTGGCCTGCTGGAAATGTTGTTGAAACTACTGACATTGAAAAACTCAGCTGTGCTTCCATGGATAGGTTCGGTATGATGCCTAGCCTCTTGAACCATAAGTAAAAACCTTTAGACTTGTGGAAGAAAAAAAAGAATCAATTACAAGGCACTCCTGCTGGAAGGTGTTAATTTATTTAAAGCATTTTTGTGATTCCCAATATTTCTTTCCTTTTCTTACAAAGAAGATATTTGTCCGATCCAAACACCTGAATAGCCCATGTTTTCACAACAGGATTCCTTTTCACCTCACTTTCACTTAAACGGCTCACGCAAATATTTTGTTGCCTCCTGAGCTTGATTATGGTTCTGAGCAGACATTTACCTTTCATGAATAATGTTAGACAGAAATCCATATTATTTTCTTCTCAGATTCCCCACAGGTTTCAATGATTCCCTTCTCCTTTACTGTGGAAACAAATCAGAGACCTGGGCTCTGATGCTCTGAATGGTCTCCTAGTGATGGGCTAGTAAATGTCTAGACAGTTGTGCATTTGTACTGCATTACAACACAGACAAGTTATACCTTGCATAAGTAGATGTGACTCGTTTAGCTGAATCTTGACGCTTCTGAAAAGTAAATCATAAAGAAATTTCTTTCCCTGTTAACATATTTAACTCTGATGTGCCTCTTATATGTGAAATGCTTACTTTTTATTTCAAAATGCAGCAAAAAGAAGATATGCATTGTAATAATTTTGCCAATAAGCACCTACTGCTTTAGTGATGTTATTTTTTATTATAAATGTCTATTTTCAGTTATAATGTCAAAAAGTTTTCTATTTACATCTTCAAAGATGCATAACCTTGTCATAAACTTTAAAAAATATCTTCTGGAAAACATTTGGTATTCCACAAGCAAAACTCAAATGAGGAAGATAGAAAGAAATATGGAATTATGTGATAATGTAAAATGATGTAATTTCTTTTGAAAAATAATTTTTCTAGTAGTTTCTGTCCCTAAACAATCACTGCTTTCAAATAAGTGACTGGCCTCATAAGTCAAGATAGCAGATTGTGTCAGAAGGGATGACGTCAAACAGGGAGTGGCTTTGCTAACAGTACTACAATACTATTTTTACATAGGATGCAAATTATTTAAGATAAATTGTCTATTTCATGTAACAGGGATAGCCTATTCACAAAAGTAACTTGTATTTGCTAAGTCAGAATCCGAGTTCATGCTTCTTGTGTTAGTAAATCAAATATGTTCCCGTGTTATATGGACTGTTAACCTTTAGTGTTGGAGGCCTACAGAGAACAAAACTTCCTTTCCTAATAACACCCCTCCCTAATTAAAACTAAATGCCTAAGATCACTAAACACCTTAAAATCATGAATGAACTAGGACTCCTAGATTTTCTGATTGTCATATTTTAAATATGGGGAGTGAAACACAACATACCCAGTCAAGTAACTTTCATGCAGACAAAAAAAAAAAAAAAATTTCTACAGCAGTATCTTAAAGCCTGAACACCAAGAGGTTATGTGGTGAAACAGAGATTATGTGGTTAAACAAAGAATATAACTCAAATCTGTGACTGAATGGACTAGAAAACATTGATTTCACAGTTGTTGCAGTATTTAAGTACCAATTCAGCATCATGCATTTATTTTTCTCCCCTAGCCCTTCCAGAAGAATACTATCAGCACAACAAAAATGAGCGGGCCTTGATGAAAAATAGATGACAAATGCCACTTCAAAATGCATGGAGGCAATTTCCTGTACAGGTAAATCCAGACTCAAACACTTCAGATCTGTCTGATATTTCAAAAGAACATCTAATGTTTATTAACTCTAGCAGTTGTTTAAGAATTGAAAATAATCAGCTAAAATTCCAGTAATTTATGCAGGAAATGTATTGAATGTGTTCACCTGAGCAAATTTGTCTGCTTCTGTAAAAATCTGTATAGTGAAGAATTTTTTTTCTTCTGCTACAGAGAATGTGCACCATGCTTAATACAAACATAAACATTTCCTATTCTATAGTGATGTCACTATAATATTTTCAGCACCACACATGAAAGGTAGGTTATTGCCATAATTTACAATAACTTCTTGTAATGTGGTGATTTTTATAGGGACATATTTAACTCATTGTCTTATCTCCAAGGGTTTTACATTTGCTTTGCCTTGCACTCTTCCATTTTAAGGAGGGAGAAAAAGTCTTCATAAAATATAGAGTATGATGGCAACAGGAATAAATTATATAATGTAGATATATTACAAATGTCTATTGTTTTCAGATGGACCTGTATTTTTGTGCAAATTCCTTTTCTAGAATCACACAAAACCACATTTCATTGGGTATATAACATTATGAATTAGGAATTAATATTTTTCTCTGGTAAAGTTTTCACTTCATCCATCTAAAATGTACAATCCTATATTCTTCTGATTTACTACTCACCTACCTGATCTCATCACCTCTTTAGTTTTGCTAATGGCTCTTTATGTTTACTATATCTTCTCTCTACGAGTTCAATTGTTTTCAGTAGAAAGACATCTAATCAGAGCATCTCTTCAATTAGTGGAATACTGAGATGTCCTTAGGATAACTATATTTACATTCAGCAAATATTTTTAACAACCAAGTTGCACTGTCTTTTGACAACTACTTTGGAAGAAAAGTGTTTCAGCCACTTTCAGAACAGGATTTTAATTCATATGGGTTGCTGTAAACTATAGGTAAAAAGAATAAAAAGACAGCAAGTATGAAGCTGTAGTTCTGCATTGTCTGTGTACTGCATACTTATTTTGTTCACAGGCAATGTGCATTGTATTAAACAGCCTGTAAAAGTAGATGTATCTTTATGAAATAAAATCTTACTCTTGAAAGATTGCTGTTTTCAGTCAGCTTGAACTCCTGATCAAGACAAATTCATTGACCTTAATCCTGCCATCATGCCTCTGCTTGCACCCAAAAGATGTGAGCAACCTCACTCACATGTCAAGTATGCAGGGCCACAGGTCTATGTTGTGGTGTTTTTCAAGCTGAGATGCTGTTGCAGTGGAAGATTGATTTCCTTCCAGTTATTTCAAGCATGCATATAACTTATTTTAAGAATACAGTGGTATTACTTCTGTGAATCTAATTATTTTAAAATACTTGAAACATTACTCTAGTAAAACAAAGTTTGTTATAAGACATCTTTAACTCATTGTCTTGGCTCCCCAAGCATTTGCATTTACTTTGCTCTGGTATGAAAAATTAATTTCAGAAAAGACGAAAAAAGCCAATCCAATGTAGAAAGGTTTACCTTCTTAATGTCTTATTTTGACATGTAATCACTAAAAGATTAAAGACATCTCAGAGCATTGCAGCTTTCTAATGTTTATATACATGAAGCAGAGTCTGGTAATGGTGGCTAATCTGACATTCTTCTTCAGGGTTTAGTCTTTCATGACACCTCTGGAACAAGATCTCTGCTCTTTCATTTTCAGGTTGGAATATTTCAAATTAGTTTGCTTGAGAATTTTTTAGCTGATTAGTCTGTTCCACTTCAAACAAAAGACTTTAAGGTATTAGAACCAAAACTACAAATGTGAACACTTTGGAAACTGCAGGATAGAAAATCCAGTTATCACTTTCTGTCTGTAACCAGGCTAATGGAGACAAAGAGGGAACTCCTGGATATGTGGTGCATTAGAGAAGAGAACTTTCATGGGAATCATTTTATTAGACACTTGTTTGGCTTGTGAACCACCTTTTAAGAACACGAATCTTTCTGGAACTGCAGAATTCCACAAAGGTTTCCCAGGAAAGCAGAAGCTTGGGAATCTCAGTCTAGCATTGGAAACCATGAATATGGCAATATTTTGTAAGGTTTCTAGGAAGCAATAGGTGGAAGTGAGTAAAAAGAGGATAACTTTTGTTCCTAATGAGAGTAGATGGAGTAAGAAAGCCTTGTCTTCCCCTGCCTCCTAAGAGCTAAACAGTGAAGATTCTGTGATGAATAAAAATGCAAAAGGAATAAAAGAGGCTTTCAATATCATCTTCAAAAATAACATATAAGGAAATCTCCATTTGCTGTCAGCTCTCAGAGTTATAGCAGTTCAGCATGAAGCACTTTCCTTAAAGCACTAGTGTAACACTTTATGTATTACTACAAAAGGGACCTGCTGTTCTACTCTTTGCCTTTGTTTGGTAGAGTGTCCACATTGGCCCTGTACTTGTACATGTTGCCTACTGTGTTAATTCTTGAAAAGGATTTTATTTAAAAATAAATAAATCTACTTCTTTATTCACCCAAACTCTGTTCAAAAATTGAAAACTGAAAGAAAGTTAATGTCTAAAAGAAGACCAAAGTTGATGTCATCATATGAGAATCACCTACAGATTTGTTTATCTAACACCAGGGACACCTGCCTCAATGACTTTGCATCTATTACCTGGACATATGGAGTGCACACTGTGCACTCTGTTTACATGAACCATCATTCCACAGAAAAACTTAGGCCACATTTTAAAAATATGCATTTTATATATATATACATATACATATCTATTTGTGCATGTGTATACAAGGTTGCAAAGAAAGTGTGAGTCCAGTATTTAAAGCAATGTAAAATGCAAACAAAATACCTGTTTTGGCAACTACATCTGTCTTACGTCTCAACCTTGTAACCATTTGCTTATGGCTGATGTAAAGTACACTAACATAGATGAAATATTTGTTCTTAGGCAACATTAGTAATGTAGAAAACAGAGGTTCTGTAGATCTAACCTCCATGGTTGTGCTAAGCTGAATGCCAAAGACTAGAAAGAGTGCCATGAATCAGTTTTCTTGCTGGGAAAACTTCAGAAATCAGGATGCTTATCCATAGGGTGCTGATGTAAAGTCACAGCAGTACCAAACCCAGCTTCTCACAGTACTGTTTTCCACATATTTTCTGTTTCATAGTATCTATAGTCATTTTACTATGGCTTCACTCAGTGTGCTGGTGCCACATTAAATGGAATAAAAGAGGACATTTTCTTAACTGGACAGTGGCTGGAGATGCTCCACATTTTAATCAAAGATTGTGAGTGACAGTAAAAGAAAGAACTGAGCTACAGATGGCAATTTTTTTTTGCTCCATTTTGTTTCATTTGTACAATCTTTCTTTAAAACATGGATACAAGTTATTTTATACAAATGGGAAAAGATGAATTAATTTGTTTTAATCTTATAATTTACTTTTTCTTTTTTAAAAAGTTGGTTACTGTACACCTGTAATTCCAGCTGTGTCCATGATGAATAGATAGAGGTATGCTGATGGAGCTTCGTCTTATTCACTACAAGAATCATTGATACAAATGTCCACCAGAGAAATCTGCTAGTTCAATCAGCTCATATTTTGGAAGAGTGCTCTGCCTCAACTTCAATTCCAAAACTTCATGTTATCTCTACAAACATCTCCTCATAATGTATGAAGTCAATACTATCATATTTAAGATACAGGAAATGTAAAAGATATTTTGCATAGAGAAGGCTATTGAGACTAAGAAGTAGAAAAATTGCCCTATGAGGAAATTATTTATTACCTGTCCTTTATGACCAGATATTCAGAAGATAATAAGATATGGCATCATCAGATTCACAGTGTAGGTGAGTACTGCACATACAGTAGCTAGCTGGTTTTCAGGTGAGATGTGCATTTGGCAAATGCTAAACCTGGGTTTGCCCAGAATGCAGAGTTTCCTGTCCCTTAATGGTGAAAGCAGTATAATTATATTTAGGAATAAACAGGACGACCAGTTAAAGGATGAAAACTATTATGTTTGGAAGGTGGAACATGCAGAAAAAAGTTGAAGAAGGATTATGTCTGTGATAATGGTACAGTGGTCTGTAATCTACACCCTTCTAATCCTTTCAGATATAGAGTGGGAGGGGATGGTAAGAGTAATTCAGTTTTACTTTTAAATAAATGTAATTTCTGTCAGTAATTATGTTCATCTGGCAAACTGAACAGCTAGAAACAGGGAGAACAATAAACAGAAATGACTAGCAGCATCTTTCTGAAAACGAAGTTCTGAGAAGCTGAGAAAAGAACGTATGTGGTTTCCTGGCTGTGTTTATTTTCTGGGAGCTTGACTCTGCTCTCTGAAATAGTCTGCTGTTGAGCAAGCCATGTGGAAGGACGTTTTGTTTTGAAAATGAATGATGATTCCATGCTAACACTACAGGGCAAAATCCACCTACCATGTCCATAAGACCAGCTGTACAGTCCATGTCACTCCTTGTCACTCTGTCTGACAGGGATGCTCCCTTATAAGCTATTTCAGTTAAACCATTCTTATCTAGCAACAGAATTAGGGGGATGGGGGTGGGGCGGAGTGGAGGAATTGCTGTATCTTTGTGCAGGAAAGGACAAGTAGTTCTGTTTTCAGACATTTAAAATTTGACAGAAATCTTGGTTCCATATCCAGTTGGTTTGTACCCAGCTACCAGACAGTCTTGAACCCAGACCAGCTCATTTTTCAAGATTAGAAAAGTTTCCCAATTGAGGTGTCAGAGAGTATGCTTGAAGCCTGGGAGCCATTTGGAGAAGTCTTAAATATTGCAAGATTCTGGGAGCATAGCTTAAAGAGATACAGGACTTGGCAGTGAAGCTTGACAAACATATTAATGTTGGTGCATTACATCCTACCCCAATCTTCTTTTCCTGCTCCACTGATTAGTTTCCTCTTCCACATTTGTGTAGTTGTTTCTGGACCTGTGCCATAACCTGCATCACTAGGATGATACAGGCTAAAATCAATTTATTTTGGGGAGGTAATTCTTTACAGTAGCTTTTGTCCAATTTCATTTTTCTTTTTCATTTTAGAAATAGGCAAGAGGTTGGGAAAGACATGACTGTGTGTCTGGGGTTAATTTGTAATTTATGCTGTCTGGAGAGGTCTCTGTATATCTGAGTGATGCTATATTCTGCACACGCCTGACAATTCTTTGTGTGTAATGTCATCATGTGAAATATAAAGGAAATGAGAACTGAAGTTGCAATTTACCACTGTGAAGAGTCCTGCTCCTAGTAATAAAGTATTTACCATGAGAGAAGAGAAAGATGTATCTTTGCTTCTGCAGAGCTGTTAAGAAGCGTTGCAGGGATTTCTTAGCTAGAATTTAACAGATTCCATATTCAATTTTCAATACAACATTTTTCTTCAGTGCACATTTCTCTCTTCTTTCCTCATTCAAAGACCAAGATGACCTAAAAACGTTCTATACAGGAAGCTAACAGATAATGGAATAAATCTGTACCATGATGAGTATGAAATCTTTCTCCACATCTCTTTGATGCCCCACCACGAGACTACTGTGATTTAGTCAGGAAAATGTAGTGTACATGCCAGAGAAACATTTTATTAATCAACCTATGAATGTTGTTACATGTATTTTTGCTATTTTCTAGCTACTTGAGAAAAAAGATGGTTTCTCTTCATATTGCCTCAAAATTTCAGCAAAATCACCTCTGACAACACAATCTGGCAATTGTACTTTATTTGATAATGGAGTTGCAAGAACAAATGTGCTACAAGATTCTACTCACATTTATGGCTTTGGAAAGAGAGAAGTAGCAGGAAGCAGATGAAGAAAGAAAGAATTTATGACATCTGTGTCATAAGTAAACAGTTATAACTTTGCAATACTCCGACTGTATCCATCTTTTGTAGTACAAATTACCTATATTAGAGGATAACCAAAGAACGGCAGAGAAGCACAGTTCTATTCAATTTATCAGTTGAGGCACTCAATTTACTCCGTATACAAAAAAAGAAAGGTACAGACCCATCAGCTTTCATTACTGCCTTTTTGTCTGAGTGGGCAGAACAACCTGAACTCTAACATTTGTATTTTCCTTTTTACATTTTTACACTGTCATCCAACTGGAGAAAAGTGTGACAAACTGGGAACTGGCAAACTTAAAAAGAGAGAGGGACACTTGCCCTGACCTGTGTAAAACTAAGGGAGGATACAAAAACTGAAGAACCAAGCATGTACTGTTTTAGAATCAAAGTGATCAGCTGCAGTTTGCATGTAGCACATGATCACACACCTGAACTTGCCAGGCAGAGAAAAATGGTGTCTCAAAGCCCATTAGTTGTTTGCGTGACTGCAGTGTAAAGACCTGTACTGACAAAGATGGTCTTTACTCTGAAGACTACTATGTGGTTATAACACTAAACAATAAAAACCAGTCATGACTTAACCACAGCTGGCAACTAAGCACCATGCAGCTATTTGTTCACCTCCGCCATCCCAGTGGAATGGGGGGAAGAATCAAAACTAGAACTTGTAGGTTGACATAAGAACAATTTAATAATTGAAATAAAAGTAAAATATGCTAGTAAATAATAGTAATTAAAAAAAACCAAAACATCCCCAACCTCAGGGAAAAGAAGTGATGCACAACACAATTGCTCACCACTAGATGATTGATGCCAGACCTTGTCCTCACATCCCGATCAGCCACTCCTTCTGTGTAACTCCCCCAGTTTATGTACTGGGCATGCCATTCTGTGGTGTGGAATATCTCTTTGGCCAGTTTGGGTCACCTGTCCCACCTATGCTCCCTCATGGCCTTTTTTTTTTTTTTTTGTATCTCCTCACTGGCAGAGCATGAGACACACAAAAAAAGTCCTTGACTTAGGATAAACACTACTTAGCAGCAATCAAAACATCGGTGTATTATCAGCATTATTCTCATACTGAATGTAAAACACAATACTACACAATCTACTGAGAAAAAAATCTATCCCAGAGAAAATCAGGACAGAATCACAGTGGTTATAACACCAAAGGATTAAAAACTGCTTTAAGAGAAAGTACATTAAAGTTAATCCATTTGTTTACTAAATAACTTATCATACGTACTTTTCCTTTGATATTTTGTTCTTCCAAAGGCACCGAAGGGCAAGGTCTTTTCTTTATGTGCTGAAACTAGGCTAAGTCTAGAAATGTCAAAAATAATATTTGTCAGTGAAGACTGCTAACTGATTCTGATTATGATAATGCATCTGATTCATAAAAAGATGAAGCCTTTTGTTTTAAATAAAAGCATCATCTGTCACTATTCTTTCTGAAGGTCAGCATTTTAGTGCTTTTAAACACATTTATTTCTTCAGTGTGCTTCTTGGCACCTACTGTACTGCTTATTTCTTGACCTTCAGCAAGGTAAATTTTTTTCCCAAGTGTTTTTATACTTTGGACAAAGTATAATAGAACTTTTGTGTTCTACTCCAATTAAAGACAGGAAGCAACTTCCAACAAAATTTTGCCTCAGCTTTCACATATGGTCAACCTCGTTAAGAGATTCTGTCTTTTTTAAAAATAAAATAACTGTTTCAGCAACCATTAGTTAAAGTTGCTCATATGAAATAAATATGAATAACAGCATGAAACCTTCTATAACAGAGTCTTTTTGCAGGTCCAGCCTAAAATTGTGCATGGTACTTCCCATAGAAAGCAAGGAGCATCACAAATGCACTTGCAGCTTTCTGCTCTAAGTAGGAAAAAGGAAAAAAGCAAACAAAAAAACGCCATTTGACCTTCTGAACTTGCCTTCAGCAACATTAACACATATATATGAACATAAGTATTATATATATTGCAGATGCATGTGCATATATGATACAAAAATAAATAAAAAATGGCATTGAATATCCTACAAAAATGCCAAGTGTCAGAACGTATTCAACACAAACTACTGGAAGATGCTAACAATAGGATGCACACGGCATAGGAATTTTTATATGAAGAGTAAATCAAGAAAAAAGATACTCAATTACCTTTTATGCCTTAATTTTACTGAAGTTTATTACAAAGCTAGACTGTTGAAGGTAATTTTGACTGTAACTGAAAGTTAAAATATGCAAATACTTTTCTCATAGTTTTGCTGCAGTTTGTTTGTACAGAAGATGCTACCATGAGTCACACTGCCTGTGTCTAGAAAGTAGTGTGCAATGTTTTCAAAAAATATAGCTGTTTTTTCTGCATTATCAGTATTTGATAGTAACACTATATTCAGGAGGGGAAAAAATGTGTTTTTCTTATTCTTTCACTTAAAAGACTCTTAAGAGAGAGAAATTTAACAGTACATTCCCTTTGAAAGAAGTGCTCTTTTTTTTTTAATTACCTGCCTAATTCTAATAAAAATAAAGTGAATTATCTTAGTTCATAAGTATGAATATAATTGCCTATGTCTTAAGTGTATACAATAAAATTTCTTTTCCCCATGAAAATGTTTATTTTTTCAGTTAAAAAAAAAAAAGTGTAGACATTAAATGAGATTTTTTGACACCGGGGTACCTCATTCTCCTAGTTAGTCCATTAAGAGATGTTTAGAGACAGACTATGCCTCCCTTGGTGCACAATGAGGTGTATTAGTAGCTGGAAAGCTATGCCTTTTTCCAGAGTTTGACATACATTTGGAGAGCCTGACCCCTAAAACAGATGGATCAGAAATGCTACGAAATGTCAGTTCTTGAAGAATTTAGAAAGTTGACAGGATAAGACCCTGAAAAACCTGATGTAGCTTTGAAGTTGGCCTTGCTTGGAGATAGCGATTGAATGTGACAACCTCAAGGTTCCGTCCAACCCTTTGCTCACACAGTAATCATCCTCCCAGTGAGTGAGAGTTACTTTTTGGAGGGTTCTCACTCATCTTGAATTTATGATTTGGGATTTCTGGGTGAACACACACTCCAAAAGACAGGAGTTAAAGCAATTGGCTACAGCTGCACCGGAGTTCTCAAGCTATCTAATGGTTTTGAAAATGTGTATTAAGTTCAAAACAGCAAGGTAGTGAGATTTCATCATCTGCCTAGATGGTACATTCTGTCCAGAAAACAATTCTATTAAGCATTGGTTTTGGCCCTCAGACACATTGACAAAGACCTAAGAAATTTGTTTCTATCTCAGCAAATCACTGTATTGAGAAAAAAAAAAGAAAAGGCATATCACTGTACGAGTACTGCAGCCCAGTAGTAATTTTGATAATGAAAATACTGCATGTGAGCCAGACAAACAGTGCCCTGATTTTACACCTGCAATCCATGTCTGAGAAGTATGCACAAAAAGGTATTGTGAGAAATTATCAGTTAGGCTGTAATACTGCTTCAGACCAATAATGTGTACATTCATTTTAAAGAGAAATAGGATAGCTTTTCAGATGAAATGTATTAAGTTTTCTTATGGCATCCATACCATTAATTTATAATTACAGTGTTCTGAAACAGGATTGAAACAACTGCTACTGTAAGGAACTGCTTTCATATCACTGCCACACTGGTTTGAAAGGATAAAAAGAACTAAAAAGAGAAGGGAGATAGCTATTTCCAGATGTCCTTTCTAAAAGCTCTGTGTGCCATAGAGAACATGTCTACACCAATAACTTAACCAGGGCTAAAACTCTGTAATACAGACATCCCAGCTTTTAAATCACTAGCATGCTATCTGGCATAGATGTGGCTTGGGGCCACCTAGAACTCTGAAGTCCAGAGCAAGGCTTAGGAGTCACCCTGGGACAGGGTCCTTTTCCAATAGGCAGTTTAGATGTGACCTCTGTTTTGGGGAGTGAAATCAGCTGTACAGATGTGAGTTGTGCTTTACCAGCTAGCCAGAGAGTCGTCCCTTGCCCATTTCATTAAATAGCACACAAATAGTCATGGAAATGAAAATACTTTAAAAACCCCATCATTCTTAAATCAGTTACTCTCCTCAACACATTTATGAACTATTAAGAAAGACTTATTTCCTGTTGTCTACTTAAAATACATATTTTTTTAGTTATTTTCTTGAAGAAAATCTTAATATTTGCTGGAATTTTTTGCTGTATCAAAAAAAAAAAAAAGTGGGATTTTTAGTTTGCTTTGTTTTGCTCTGTAATGACTGAGAAAATCTAGCAGATACAGAAGTACTGTTGTTATTTTAAGATACAAATCAAGCAAACAGTCAAAATGCTCCCAAAATAGAATTATTTCCTAAGTTAGAGGTAAATTGCTGTAACTTCATTAAGGAGCCTGAGGGTAATGTTATCATGTCAGGTTCATGAGTACTATGAGGGAAAGATTAAGGAAGCAGAAGAAACCGTTTGCTTGGAGTCCCGAATGAGATAAATAAATAGCTACTATCAGTTTCAAAATTTAGAAACTCACTTAATGAACCAGGCATTTAAAATAAAGAATACATGAGAAGTTTGGACAAATATTTACATCCTTGGAGAGCAGGAATTCCAGTACAGGTTAGTGATGGCATTTATAGATTAGAAACATATTAAACTAACCTCCTCAGAATTCCTCATTGATTTTGCTGAGGGCACCATCAATAAATCTGACTGGGTTCATAGTATATAATACACAATTTACTCCATCTGCTTTCAACCTTTTCCATCCTCTTCCTCCCCAGCAGTCCCATCACTTTTTAAATTTCAGACTCAGATAATTCATATTTTGGCACCTAAGAAATGGCAACACAGAGAATAAAGTGCTCAGAAACCCGAATGTTAAGAATTGCCTTACACCAGATAAGAGGTCCCTGTAAATTGATAGTTTGCAGCTGACAGTAGCCATTATCAGATAAGCCTTTAGAGGAGTGTCTCCAACTTCTGTGAAGAAAAATACTGATGCACTTATAGACTGCAGGCAACATCATACTTTCCTTTTCCTGTCAACCTCAGTTTTAACTTTCTCATCTCCAGCAGACACAAGCAAATGCCTGTGATTTTATACTCTTTTCTGAAGCATCAACCCTTCTCTTAACACTGCAGAAAATAACATAAAACTCTATTAGCCCTTTTCTTGACCCTGTGTCCCTTGGCTTCACTTTTACCCATAAGACTTGAATCTTGGTTTAAAAAAATAGCATTTTTGGAAGAATGGTTATTTGATTAAAGAAAGATTGAGGATGAGTGCTATAGAGAACCTTAACAACGCAGACTGCTGTCTGTGTAGCATGGGTTTCAGCCATAACATTGGAAGGCAAGAAGCAATGGAAATAGAGGAAGAGCAGAGGATCTAGCTGAAAGTTTGAAAACATTTACAGAAAATAGAGAGTAATTAAAAAAGATATATAAAAGTGATAAAAAATATACAGAACAAATAGCCTGAAAAGAGAGAAAAACATAATAGAATTTCTGCCAGTGGTTTAAAGATTTATTTTTTTTTTTCAAATTGGGGTACTTATTACAGAGAAAAGATAAATTTTTAAATTAATTGAAACATTGGCTTATACATATTCCAAATACTTTGCCTACATTTCCCTCTTTCATCTATCGGTAAGGTGGTATTTCAGTCATAGTTCACTCAGATCTGATCTTACTCTCCATGAATTATAGCTGCTTAATTTCAGCTAACCCATTGCAATTTGGCTACTGAAAGATGAGGAAAAAAAAAAAAACCTGTCAAATTCCCCAGCTGCTGCAATAATAAAATAGTTTCTATATTTTTCTAAAGAATTTCTTGACTGAAACATCAAAAATGATACTTAGAATTTAATTACAACTTTATCTCAAATTCTTACCATAATGCATTTTTTTATATATGAAAATTACTAGGATATTAAAAAATGTAATTTTTTTTCCTATACAACTGTATGAGCATAGGCCTCAGAGAAAGCAACTGGACAAGAGAACTGAGTTCAGCAATTCAGTTATGCAACTGTGCAATAGCATTTTAAACTAGAAATAGGCCACAGAGCATCTATCCTGCGATTTGCTACTCATTGCAGGTCTCAAATCTCCTCCAAACATTTTCAAACTATTTTTAGATCAGCAGGGTAAAATGATTCCAAGGAACACAACAGCCATATTTGAGAAGGTTAGCAAAAGAAATAACAAACCTTGGCAAGGACAAAAGATGAATGCAGTCCAGAAAAACAAAATGGCATATTGTACTGTACACCAGCAAGAATAAAAAAAAATAGTGGCCAAACATACCCCTTGCCAGCCCCACTAAGTGCAGTGCAAAATAGAGTTATGTTTGAAACACCATTCAATATGTCAATGTAATTACCAAGAGAGATCTAGTCAAAGCAACACGGGGTCTGTCCTGAATTACTATGTTCTGGTCAGAAGTGAGACCACTTCCACAACTTCAGCTAGTCAAAATTACCTCAGCTATTGCTACAGTAGAGCAGGCACCACCACCAGTTCTGGATTTCTGGCACATAAACTACATACAAACATGATAAAAGGTATACAAAATTAAAAATTGCATAAGGGACAGATGTGAATGGTTGTGTTCAACTCAAAAGATGTTACTGGAAGAATCAGCCTTCCATTTAACCATTACTCTGCTAAAATTTACCTTTTTACTTCAGGTGGGAGAAATCACATATGAGTGAAGTTGGAAAGGACCCCTAGAGGTCATCTGGTCCAACCTCACAGATCAACAAGGGTCCCCTATGCCAAGTGGCCCAAGATCCCACAACTCCATGGACAGTCTGTGCCAGTGCTCAGTCACACTCACAGAAAGTGTTCCCTGATGTTTAGAGGGAACATCCTGACTTTCAGTTTGTGTCCATTGCCTCTGGTCCTGTCAGTGGGCACCACTGAAAAATCCTGTCTCTCTCTTCTTTGCACTCTCCCTTTAGGCATAGATATCAATTGATAAGATGCTCTCTGAGCCTTCTCATCCAGACTGAACAGTTCCAGTTCTCTCAGCCTTCCCTCACAGAAGAGGTGCTTCAGACCCTAATTTATCTTTGTGGCCCCTCATTGGACAATGTGCTCATCTCTAATCTAAAGTGAATGTGTTCTCTGGAGGTGGTGCAGCTGTGAGGTACTGCAGATGGGCAGCAAGATGGGGGTTTCTTGGGCAAGACAAGGTTTTTTTCTGTACCTGCTGAACACTCAGAATACCTTTTATTCCCTCTCTGCTCCCGCCTTCTACTGTCATACATATAGCAAACCTTTATATACATATATGTGTTTTCACACACAGATGTATATGAAATATAGACACATTTATATGTGTGCATGTTTATCTCTGTCTCCCTCCCAACTCCGTTAATAGCACATTCAATTCAATGTCACATAAGCAGTGATACTGCCAATGGAGGAATAAATGAAGATTCGATTATGGAAAGCAATTATTCTTTTGAAGTGTTGTATCTAGCAACTAAAAACTTTACCTTTGGGGGCATACAAATGTACTGCATTAGTTGGTTCAAGCTGTTGTAGCTTGTATAGTCAGCAAACTGTATTAGTAAAATTGACAAAGCTGTGTTCTGAGAACTCTTTGCTGCAGGCTGCTATGGATAGTTCAATGCTCAACCTCCTTCAGAACATCATGTAATACTTATGATATCTATGAATGCCATATGCTACTACCTTTCTTCTGCGATATCCTTTGAACTCTGTGATGCAAGACATGCTGATAAATGCCAAAAGTAAACAACTCTGCTACCTGTTACTACCATTCAGTTTGAAGCAGTTGTGTGATTTTCTAACTGGGGCATGATCAGCGTGGAAATGAAAAGACCCTTAAGAAGAAGGAAAATATGATTTTACACTAGGAATAGCTTATTATAAGCACCAAGGATGAGGGTCTCCATAAGAAGAGCTGAAACCAGCATACATGTTCAAAAGCTCATGAAAAGTCATGACACAACAATCACACTTTATCTGGTCTACTCCACTTTTTCTGGGCTTCCTTCTTGCTGAGCAATTTACATTAAAACTATATTTAATGGCTACCTCTCCTAAAGCAAGTGAGCCAAACAGCCTGAGACTATGGAGATAGTAGATTTAAATCTCAGGGACTTTGAGAAAAAAAATGGACAAAGTGTTTCTAAGCAGCCAAAATTAGCTTGAGGCAGCTGTATCTCAGTGCAAAGCCGCGGAGCCTGGAAACAACTGCTCTCTTTCCTATCAAAGAAAGCAGACAAAGAAAACATCTGATCTGTGTACCTCGTGAACACAGAAGTGTGAACACAAAGTCTGCTGCCCAATAGCAAAGAAACATAGAGGGGATTCATGCTTTTAGATATGAGGAGTGCTGTTCACATTTAAATACAAATGTTGCTTATTTGAAAAGGAAATATTTCATTTGAGGACTACACCTAGCTCTGTACTTGTAGAGCAACTTATTCCAGTGAGGCCCTGTGAAGATTAGGCCTTTGTGCACTACAGCAGTACAGATAAGTAATTTTTATAGGAAAGGCTGTATCGAAATGACTTAAGTTAATGAACAGGTGTTGAAGCACATTTAACAAAATGAAGTGTATGTAAATTAATCACATGGCAAAGACCTTGAGACGATCTACAACTACTTTCTGTGTACAGCTGGAACTAAGCAACCCTAAAGCAGAAATTTATTGGTGGCCCTGGAAGACAACAAGGACATCTGTGTGCACTGTGCACATCCCTTGAAACTCCTGGGGCCTGAGAAAAACTATATGAGCTAATAAGGGATTTAAAAAACACAGAGGTGTCTTGAAGTACCTCTTAACTATCCTCTTCTGTGTGCTGTGATGGCTTCAGCTGCAGCTAAGGAGCTGAGACAACACCAATTAAGCCCTTCGCTAATACACAGAAATGGAGACCCATCCCACTCCTTTCTTAAACATTCTTTCTTCAACCCTTATGGAAAACCTGGCAAATAGGTAGGCCTTTGCAGTGTATCTTGAAGGTCAGTAGTAAAGAGGGGGAAAAAAAAAAGTAAAACTTGGCATTAAAACAGCTAAATAAAGGACTGACATCTTGCCACTATTATCTATTTCCACGAGAGGTAAATGAGGTCATGCCTAACTGCATTTATATCAAGCTAAGCAGCCCAAAAGAACAGCTCAAAAAACCCTTTAGGCTTGCCAAGGTCCTAAACGGTCATTATTTTACATAGGACAAATTAAGGGACATTTATTGAGGGACTAGGAGAATCTTTAATTAAGGTGAAGAAAAAAACCTGCCTTGCAATCCTTATACTTGTTTGGTTCCAAACTGAAGCACAAGTAAAATGCGCAGATTAAAAGAAGAAAATAAATGCTTCCATAGGAACCTGTATGTCTGTGAAACTTAAAGATATAAAGACATTTAAATCCTCCAAAATGACTGCAATGAGTTCTTATACCAAACAAATAGAAAAGAAAAATGCTTTCTATTCAGTGTTGTCCTAATTAATTCTGCAAGCATTATTCTTGTGCTCCTGTGGCGTTAATTACAAATCAGTTTAGTATAATTAGATATTAATATCCTCAACAATATTTTCTAATAACTCTTAACAGTATCATTGCTCAATAGAGATGTCTTATAACTGTAGGCCAGGTCTTGAAATCCTGCAAGAACCAGCTGATTGCCTGCTGAAGAAATATTAGATAGCATTGTAGAATCTGCCCTTAACATTTAAAATTTTGATATTACAACAGGATTCACGCACACTGTGTTTTGGATGTTATCTGAAGAATTCAAGTGCACAATAGTCATTTAGAATAATTCCAATCTTTTTTCAAAACTCAGAGCATAGTATGAATTTTCATCTCAGCATTTCCAAACACAATGGAAAAGATAAACTTCAGACTGATGTTATCTAAAGCAAGATTATTGCCTCATAACTGGAATCCTTTGGGTTGTGTGATTGACAGGTACATTTGCCCCAGCCCTTATGGCCCTCTCTGGAGGCACCTAAAGCAAAGTATGGCAACCACCACTTCAGTTCCCTCTGAAGTGCAGAATGTAAGAGAGAAATTCTGAGCAGAACTCTAAAAGGACAGGAGGAAGATTATGAGAAATTAATCACCACATGAACAAGATATCACACATCATAGCAGGTGACTACAATGTCTCTTCTGTCTTTTGGCCACACCATTCCCCAGCTCTGTTCAAACTGCATGAAATTCCAGGTAGTACTTCCCATATATTCAATAATTACAAAGTTCCTTACTACATAATTGCTTCTTTCTTCTGATTTTTCATGTAAGTCACAACTACAGGACCAATTTAGCAAAGTGCTGCCTCAGCTCTCTATACCACAGACAGGCATAATGCCAGGTTAAGATACAGAGAGAGCTCTGAGTATCTGCCAGTCTTCAAAGCATTTCTAGGAAAGCCACAGACATAGCTGGAGATACAAAGAGGAAACTAACTGTCATTTTCTTATTATATACTTTTCATTACATACTTCAGTCCATAATTGGTGTATAAATGTTATATAGACATTGAGAATCACTTGATTTTGAGGATTTGAACAACAGTCTTAGCTGAAGAAGTTTCATGACAAAAGAGGTATGTTGACATCTTGCTGAACGGGGGACTCAAAAATCCCCTTTATGAAAAATTTTGGATGCTTTTTTAAGAATTTCCTATCTTCAGATAACTGCTTTCATCAATGTTCAGGCACAGGATTGGTATTTCTGTCATCTTTTTGGCAGCAGTAACTGCAACCAGAAAGGATCTCATCAGTAAGAAGAGTAATAAGCACCAAGTACCAGCAACCCAAAAAAGGTTGCTGGGAGCTCTGGAAGTGGATGGTGCAGGAGAACAGAGTTGCTATTGGGGCAACAAGTTAACCAGTACCCTTTGAGACTTGAGGATAGAGATTATAACTACAGGTTCATGTCAGGTGAATTTATGGAACTTTGTGAAGTGAATAAAATCCACATTGCTTTAGTGGAGGCTACCAATAACTTCAGATTGGTGGGAAAGCAGTGTGTGGGAAAGTAAGGCAAAGAACATGACTTGTTTAGACAGATAAATGTATGACTCTTCCTGATGCTAAGAGGGACCTTTCTGTAAGAGATAGATATTCTCCATTAGTAAGGTCCATCTATATACCTACATCTGTACTGTGGTATAGAACAAGATTAATTTGGATAATGAAGTAGCCTGCATTAGAAGATGTGGGAAATCAAGCTTAGTCCCTTGACTCCTCATTGACTGTCAAAGGCTCAGACAGAAAAATTCTTTCAGCTACGTAGGATTATCTGTGCCGTTTGCTGACAAGCTGTGACCAGGGCCTTTAGACCCAGAGGTGTCAAAGGGAAATTAGACTTGTCTGCCTCATCACAAAGCCAGGATCATATCTGACAGAGGCCTTTCAGCACTATTTTGGGTTTGAATGGCCACTGTGGTCTGAGAAAATCTCAGGTTATTTTCAAGTGTTATTTTTTAGTGCTCTACAGTTTTATCTTATGATTGTGTTGTTTGAAGACAGGGTGCACTATATGCTGCAGATGAGAAATCTGGACAAAAAAAGGTCTGTAGCAGTCGATAAGAAAAACAACAGAGGATCAAAAGAAAAACAGGAGGAAAGAAGAACATCGAAGAACTCTGTAAAAAGATTTTTTTATACAGAAAAGCAACTCTACCATGAAATATTTTTGGGTCCCCACAAGGACTCATGCAGAACTCTGCTTCAACCATGAGGTTGATAGGATCTGTCACAGTACTTTTTGTGCTTGGCTTAGCTTGTTCAGGCTGCAAGCTTGAGGAAGTGAGGGATCCTGTACACACATCAGAGTTAAAATGTAAAATTTTGCACTTGAGTGACAAGGCAAATGAGCAACCACTCTGTGAATGTGTATGTGGACTTTCATGACAGAACAATAATAGAATTTGTCACAGTTCTAAACTGAAAAAAATAACTGGGATAAAATACGGCAAAATCAGTATCTCAAATTTTCTTTCTAAATCATAATGGAAGTTTCCAGATTCTTTCACAGAATGTAAATAGTATTATCCATGATCCAATGCAATCATAAAAACCTCTATCTAATTCAGAAAGCATGAAAGAATTGAGTCATACTCCAAAGCAGGTACAAATTTCAGTTATTCCAGGAAGACAGAGATATCATTGATCTGAAGCATAGAAAAAGGGCAAAGAATCATAAGCCCTGATAATTTGTATTGCCTTAGCTGTTTAATAGAAAGAGTGTGTGTGTGCACATTCTTACATATATATGGACACAGAAACAGCAGTTAGATGACTAACTGTCTGGACAAACATTCATAAGAATGTAGCAATCAATATTATCATAAAGGGAAAACACTGTATATACATACATAAGGCATGCAATATATAAAAATAAAATACTTGACTGTTCATAAGAACGTGGAACTACAAGAAAAGACTCAAGCAACTAAAAACTCCCAGATTTTTTATTTTATCTTAATCTCCTTAGACAAAACCACTCAGAAGAATAGAATTCAAATGGAAAAGAAACCTAAAGTAATTTAGACTTACTTCTTGCACAACACATTTCTAGTTCATAAATTTTGCATAGGAGAGAAATACTCTACTATGTAAGTAAATACTATCAAGCTCAACATCTTGGGGCATAGTTTTAGAAATAAATTATATTACAGGTAAAGACTCCAAGTGATGAATTTACTACTTTATTCAATAAACCATTACAATGATTAATTACTCTCACTCTAAGAAGGTGTGATTTATTACTAATTTCACTTCAACGAAACTCTATCATTAGACATTAGACCTCATGCTTCATTCATGCAGCTCCATCTACCAGGACCAAATATCTGCTCTTCCTCTAATTTTTCACAATAGTTTTTTTTCATTTTCTATGTATTCTTTTTGCTTTGTGTAGAAGCTTTCCCAAGTTAAAACACCCATCATCAGCTTCTTTCTCACAGCGTAATTTAAATATTTTACACTTCCCATTGCCTAGCGTTTGTTGTATTCCTGAAAAATCTTTCAATTCACCATCAGCTTATCTCTAAATTAAGTGATGTGGTCCTTTTGTGTGCAGGCAGTATATGAAGTTTTCAGAGAAAAAAGAAAAGTAAGTAGCGATTTGGAATATTACTTTATATACTACATTTCAAAAAGCAAATTAGAGCAAAATTTCTGCAAGTCCTAGCAAAAATATTTATCATATAAATTAAAAAAAATTGTTCTGATTTTTCTTCACTCTCTTTACACTGATTTATGTCTGCTACTGTCTGTGGAATCACTTCTGGTTTACATCAGACAGTGAACTCCAATACACTTCAGCATTTCTATATTTTTACAGGTTTGTACATAATTTATTCTGTTACATTTAATATCATTAAGTGTGGACTCAAAGTACTGTCTGAGACCCTACCTTGAAGGTATTTTATAACATCAATGTTTAAGCAGGAAATTTGCTCAGGGCATTTTTTTCTGCCACTAAGTTCAATATAAATATTAATATCCTACTAGCTATACTTTTAGATTATAACTTTAAGCTCAGTTTTATCACTACCTTGCAGATATAGTTTTATACTGTACTGTTTTAGCCTAGTAAAATCCCCTATGCTGTTTATTACAATTTCTTTTATGATGTTTTTGTCACAATTTCAGAAACTTGAATTTCAGAGGTCTAAACACTGCATTATTTTTACTTCAGTCCTTTTACGGCTTAGCTACAGCTATGTTGTCAGAGTCTCACATATGTTTATGAAATTACATTTAATCTGTTCTTACTTTAAAAAGCATACTCTGACCCCCAGAAGGGAATTCAATTCAAAATAAAGACATAATCTTCGTAACTTTTTAATAAAAAGTCACAAATTTCAGCAACATTTTTCAGTGAAGGGTGGAGCTTCTTCACAATCAATTATTTTTTACATTACTATTTTTCAGTCAAGTTTTTAATTGTCTCTTTGTCCAGGAAGGAACGGAAATATTGTTCAGTTTGTAAAAAATTTGAGATTCATACACAGGGAGGGACACATAAACTGTGGATTTAGGAGATTTTACAATAGAATTCCATTGTAACATATAAAAATGTGATCAACTTTATTTCAGTGTGTTCTTCCTCCTAATGGAAATGCCAGTGTTTTCAGAGATAGTTGCCTATGACTATGCAAAATATAGCAAGGAGGTTGCTGCAGCCAAATTAATCCTGATGCCAGGGACAATACCAAAAAATTGATGTCCAGGAGTCTCAGGTCATACATTAGGAGGTAACACATCCTCACACATACACACATTAAACTATGTGGAACAGACATAGTCCAAAAAGGCTGTGGAACCTCTACTTCTGGTGGTTTCCATGACTTAGGTAGATAAAGCCATAATTGATCTGACCTAGTGCAGGGATGCTCCTGCTTTGAGCAGGTACATTAGACAATCTTTAGAGGTCCTTGTCAACCAGCTTTGCTATGACAGAGTCTACAGTTCCATACTGCCCAAGTATATTGTGAGTGTACTGAGGGTGTACCTACAACTCATAACTATTACTATATGCTACATGCTCCCCTCACTCTTTAAAATACAAAGTATATGAACTTGGAAATAGACCCAGAAAAGAGAAAGAGAAGAACATCATAAGAGATTTTGTCAAGAAGAAAGCAGTGATTAATCCAATGCTTTAGATGCTGGCATGTAAATACAGGGAAAAAAAACAAAACAAAACAAAACAAAACAAAACAAAAAAAAACAAAAAAAAAAAAAAACAAAAAACCATTAAAAAATATAAGAATAATTAAGGCAATGACCTAACAAAATAACATACGGTCTTAAAAAAAGAAAAAGTGTGTCTAGAATATGAATAAATAAGATATTAACAGGAAAGTGACAAAAAAAAGAAGGTAGCTGTAGGGGTGAATATAAAACTGATGAGATAACCATAATCACTAAGTATCAGTGGTCTATTATTGACATGGAAGAAAATATCAAAGGGTTGCTGTCTACTTTTTAAAATACTTTCATTAACGACATTTATGACGGGAAATTTAAAAGGCTTATTAAGACAGCAGACGACACCAGGTGCACAGAGATTGCACTGGGAGACAGGATTAAAATTCAAAAGCATATTGAAAATTGGAGGAATGTTTAAAAAAGGATAATATTCAAAATAGAGAAATGCAGATGACTTAGATTGAAAAAATCAAATATGTCACCACAAGACACAGAAAAAAAATGGCTAAATAGGTCTTCTGCTGATTAAAAAATATAACATTTCTTTGAAGACTGTATACACCATACTGGGTTGTTTACACCAGAATGGATCTTGCACACCAAATGAGATCATCTTGTTGATAATCTCAAGATGGGTAAGACCTCAAATGCAGTACAGTGTTCAGTATTATGCACTGCAATTCAAAAAAGATAGAGGTGTCAGCTAAAGGATTATAATGAGAATGACCAGACCAAATGTCTGTCTGCTAACGAAGTCTGAAACAACCGAATTTGCTCAGCTGCAGAAAGAGGAGGATAGAATAGCAGTGCTCAAGGATATAAAACACTCTTGCAAAAAAAAGAGAAAATATTTTTCCTATCACAAAATTACAGAACATGCTGAGTTGAAAGTGACCCACAATGATCATCAAGTCCAACTCTTAGTCCTGCAGAGGACCATCACCAAGAGTCACACCATGTGCCTAAGAGTATTGTCCAAAAGCTTGCTGAACAGTCAGGCTTGGTGCTGTGACCACTTCCCTGGGGAGCCTGTGCCAGTGCCCAACCACCCCCTGTGTGAAGAACGTTTTTGTAATATCCAACCTAAACCTCCCCTGACACAACTTCAGGACATTCCCTTGGGTCCTGTCACTGGTCACCATAGAGAAGAGATCAGTGTCTAGCCTTCTTCCCCTCACAAGGAAGTTGTAACTGCAATGAGGTTTCCCCTCAGTCTCCTCTCGTCCAGGTTGAACAGACCAAGTGCCCCCAGCCACTCGTCATATGGCTTCCCTTCAAGGCCCTTTCTTCATTGCCCTCCTTTGGACACTCTCTAATGACTTAATATCTTTCTTATATTGTGGTGCCCAAAATTGCACACAATATTCAAGGTGAGGCCGCCCCAGTGCAGAGCAGAGCAGGACAGTTCCCTCCCTCCCTTGACTGGTGATGCTTTGCCTGATGCCCCCCAGGACATGGTTGGCCCTCCCGGCTGCACTGTTGGCTCATATTCAACTTGCCATCGACCAGAACCCCCAGGTCCCTTTCCATGGCACTGCTTTCCACTGTCTCGTTCCCCAGTCTGTCTATACATCCAGGGTTGCCCCATCCCAGGGGCAGAATCCAGCACTTTTCCTTTGTTGAGCTTCCTATGGTTGGTGATGGCCCAGCCCTCTAATTTTTTGAGGGTGCTCCACAGGGCCTCTCTGCCTTTGAGGGACTCAGTAGCTCCTCCTAGTTTTGTTTCATCTGCAAACTTGCTTAGTATTCCTTTGAATGCTGCCTTCAAGTGGTTTATGAAGATGTTGAAGAGCACAGGGCCTAAGACAGAGTTCTGTGGAACCCACTAGTGACAGTCTGATGTTCCCCTATTCACTTTTACCTTCTGTACTCAACCCGTGAGCCAATTGCTCACCCACCACATGATGTGTTTATCCAGCTGTGGGCTGGACATTTTGTCCAGCAGGATACTATGAGAGCCAGTATGGAAAACTTTACTGAAATCCAAAAAGATGACATCAACTGGCTTCCCTTGATCAGCCGGGTGGGTTATCTTGTCATAAAAGGAAATCAGGTTTGATAAGCAGGACTTTGCTCTCATGAAGCTGTGCTGGCTGTGACCAGTGACTGTGTTGTCTTTCAGGTGTTTTTCCACACATCCCAGAATAATCTTCTTTACCACTTTACCAGGCACTGAGGGAGACTGACAGGCCTGTAGTTTCCAGGGTCCTGCTTCCTGCCATTCTTGAAACCTGGGTCAACATTTGTCAGCTTCCAGTCACCTGGGACCTCTTTGGATTCCCAAGACCACTCAAAAATCATCAAAAGATGTTTTGTGATTACATCAACCAGCTCTTTGAGGGTTCTGGGATGAATCCCATCAGGCACCATAGATTTGTAGGGATCCAGCTGGAGCAGCAAATCCTGTACAGTTTCAGGGTTGACTGGGAGCTGATCATTCTTGCAGTCATGATCCTCCTGCTCAGGGCACAGAGACCCCCTTGGTACCACATCCGTGTTGAAGATAGAGGCAAAGAAAGCGTTAAACACCTCTGCCTTGTCTCTGTCCCTGTTTGTGAGATGACCATCCTCATCCTGTAAATGGGTGATGATATTTCTATACTGCCTATTACCATTAATGTATTTGAGAAAACTCTTTATTGTTCTTCACATTTCTGGTCAGCTTCAACTCCAGTTGAGCTTTGGCTGCATAAATTTTCTTCCTGTAGTAGCAAGCAGCATCTCTGACTTCTTCCCATGTCACTTGACCTTGTTTCCACTGGGCATGCACTTTCTTTTTTTTCCGTATCTGCAAGCAAAGATTCTTTTCCAGCCATGCTGGCCTTCTTCCTTGCCTGTCTGACTTTCGGCATTTGGGAATTGCCTGCTCCTATGCCCTTAGGAGGCAATGTTTGAAAACTGACCATATGTCCATAGTTCACAGAAGAAGGAACTGACACTATAATGAGAAATCAAATGGCAGTAAGGATTCAAGCCAAAAACTAGTAAAACCTTCCTGATGACAGGAGTAGTTAAGCACTGGAATATATTGCCCATGAATGCTTAAAAGGGATTTTGGTGGTGATGGTGGTGTCATTAAGGACAGTTTCAAGAAACCTTTATCAAGCACGAGTGTCATAGCAGATCATAGCCTGGAGTACCAAAGTAAACTAGATGACTTTACATGGTCTCTTCCAGCCCTCATATTATGCATATATGATGTTGATTTGTTAATTGTTTCATTTGGGAGGATTTTTTTTCCTCAGGGACAAAACTCCCAAGAATTCAAGGGTGTTTTTTCCCCAAAGCTCTAGTTTTAAATCTTGCTGTTAGGCTAAAATTGTCAGTTGAATTCTTCAGCTATAACTAAAAATAACTTCCCAGATACAAGTATCTGTGCAGTTTAGAACTTTATAAGTTACTTATGTAGAGGAAACAAAAATATAATTTTCATATTTTAATTTATTTTAGAAAGCAAGAATTTGGTACACACTTAAGACAGTTTCCTGTTGAAAACAATAGAAAGGACATACATTATCTCTGCAACCCTCCAGTGATTCTTTCCTCCATTCTTCTCCTTCTCTTCTTCAGAAAGACTTACAGTGCTTTTGCAACAGACTCAAATTTCTGGGGTAATTTAAAAAGCAATTGCCAATACACATTGTTGGTATCTTGGATGTCTTTACCAACCTTTCTGTTTCTATGATTCTATGATATATGTTGCTAGATGACAATACATGAATGCTGACAGAGAATAAAATGGAAGAAAAGTTATGCTACCGAAAAAACCCCTGTCAAATGACAAAAGTCTTGAAACTAAGGTCTGGAAGGAAGTGAAATCTCCTATGGCATGTGTTAACGATGGCCAGACAAATGCCCATATTCAAATGCTTCAGGCACACTACTATAAAAGAACTGAACTTTTCACTAAATAATTTATGCTAAAATATGTATTTTCTGACATTAGTTTTCATTGCTTGGAAAGAATTGACCTGATTTACATAATATTCTTATGCTGAGGATCTGACTTTAAAAAAGTCCTAGCTTAATAAAATGTTTTTTAACACAACTTCCCGTTGCATATGTCAAGTTAAGTTTCATGCTAGAGTATTCTTCATCAGCCCGTAACTATGGACAGAAGTATTAAATTATGTAAGTCCAGACAAATTACAGTATCATCACTGTCATTTGAGATAATTAATACTGATATAACAAAAACATTATTTTTTCCAAACAAATCCATCAACATTTCAAACAAGGGAATTGGGAGAACAGATTGGATTTTACTCCAAGACTTTCAGAAAAACTCAATAGCAATTTTTTTTTTACTATGTAAGGTAGGAAAGAGTAAAGAAGAAAAGTCCATCTAAGTGACCAAAAACACTTCTACAATTCAGCAGACTGCATTGCAGCACTTTACTTAAAGTAATATTCATAGTAAGTGTTTGCCTCAGTGTCATTTTCATGAGGTGAAACCATGCTTAATATCTAGCACTTCTATGGAAGAGCCAAGCCATAGACATTAAATTACTGTTGCAAATGTTTTCTAAAATTACTCTCATTTTTTAAAGATGGGAAGCTGAAATATTCAGTAGTTCAGTTCTATATCTAAAGTATTCCGGTGAATCAGTGATGAAGGCAGAAATAGAAATAGTTTCCTGAGTATTAATCCGGTACATATGATGACATGTACTAAACACAATTTTCCAGAAAGCTGAACAATCCATATCTTATTAAAATACATTTTAAAATATATAGAAAGTGAAAATACAGGTTATGTGGTATCAAGGAAGGGCTTCATCTGACTCATTAATATAGTGTATGTAGGCACTGGATTGACGACAGACAAACTAGCAGGACGTAAAATAGATTATGCTTCCACTTGGTATCCAGTGACAAGTTGATGGATGATAGTATCTGCCTGTTCTCTGGTTCACAATTTAATTATGCTTTTGATACAGTTAGTATATCTGAAACCATGAGAAAGAATCCAAGGAATAAGAAACATTAATGTTTAGCCATTTCCATACAGACATTAAAAAAAAAAATCAGATCAACTTCAGATTTCAAAGTTGTATATAAACCTTAATAAACCTATTATATTTATGCCCTCTTTGGGGAAAAAAAAAAAGTGTTGGGAAGAACAATTGGAATAAAGCCACAGCAGTATGAAAAGCTTAGAAGTCTGTCAATAGTCTTTGTTCATTTTCAAAGAGAGTTTCTAACATCTTCCCCCAGTTGCCTGTGTATTTTGTCTGGGCTGAAAAGGTTTGATTGCCCTGGTGTCGAAGTTTACAACTTTTTCAAGTATAAAAGTCAGAAATCAGTTCAGTTGAATGAAATCTTTGTCAATACAGATAAAAGGTCAGTGCAATTTTATCTACAATATAGGATAAGGCTGACCTGTGGAAGAAATGTTTTGTTGCTTTATAGGCTGCAAAACATAGTCTTTTGACACATTAATTCTTTTCTCAGCCTTTTATCTTAAAAGACATTGAGGGATGTTATAAAAATAAGGCATTTATGATGCACTGTTATGTACCCCTTCTCCAATGAAAGTCTTCTACCATTGTTTATATTTTTATTGACTGGTTAACTTTCAGTTGGATGCTGCCTATTTGATAATCATCACTATTGCACACATCCATATTAAAATAAAAAAGTAGCCATAAAAAGCTAGGACAGTAGAATGAAATAGGAGTTTCAATTTCAAATGCTTGTAACAATCTGTGGAATTAATTTAACAAGCAAAGTAAAGTTTTCAGGCATATTTGAATATATAAATTGCCCTATGAAACCTAGAAGTCCAAGGTCCATGTGTGAAGTTGTCTGACAAAACAATTATTACTTTCCCTTGCATCAAAAGCAGTATATGCGATGAAGATTGCAGTCACTTATCTAAGCAAGGTTCTGTCAAGTTGCCTACATACAAAAAATACAACTACCTCTACGTAGGTATGTCTGAAAACACTCGCCTGAGCTGTCTCATAAATAATAGTCTCACTAAGTGAGACTGTATTAGATTTGTAAGCACTCTTTCCTCTTCCAGATGGGATAAATATTTTTCAAACACATAGCTGAAGGCAAGGGGATATAGATACCTTACAAGTATACCTCTCTGTACACAATGAGGTTTACAACTCTACTTCAAAGATTTTAGTCTTTGTGCCATATGAAACAGAATTTTAAATGGCTAAACAAAGTTTAGAAAAATTTTAAATATAAACAGATTGCAACACACTGATTTTTGCTTAAAATGCAAGAAAGCTAACTAAAGCTTTTCAACATGGCCACTAAATCAGTCCTTACAATTACCCATTTGCAGTACCTAAAGCTAAAATTTATTATCAGTCAGAGAAAAATGTATAAATTACACAGTCTATGGGTGAGTTATTTTTAAAAGTAAAGGACTTAATTGTTGTAAAGGTTTTATAGGTTTGGAAAGTGTTTTGTAACTAGGGGAGGTTACACTAACCCATGCCTTAGCATTAAAGAATGTGCACAAACTAGAACTGTTAATGAGAAATTAGACACACAGCTCCTATTATTGTTAATGAAATTTTCATGGTCCCTTCTCTATATGCCAAGTAAAAGATATAAGCCTTAAGACACCATTTAAAGAAGGTGCTGCCAAATTGTATACTGCAGAACAAAATACGATTTTTGAGAGGTTATGTGTGTTCTCTAAACATCAGCAGCTTATCTCATGTAGTATTACTTGAATTAACTTTAATGAAGTTGTGTATATTTCACACATCTTTAAACTCATTGTGGAGTTCTTGGGTCATCTCAGCTGATAATTTAGCATCTAGAAAGCACTGCTGCCTTTAGAAGGTCTTTGTGACATTTTTTCCACATTACTCTTACTGTATGAATAAAAGAAGACATTCTTTCTTATTGGCAAGACGAGATACCGCAGTGCTTACTTTAGACACCTGAAGTGCTTATGGAGATCTCCTCTCTTCCTTGTCCAAATGCTCCTCAAAAGACAAGATCCTAGATAATAGTCACTTCAGTTCACTGACGGACCCTCTAACCTGACCTATGGATACAACTCACTCATCTCTCCACTGTAAAGGTCATACTAACAGGTACTGCAACTCCTGACTAGCCAGCATGTGCTCTTTGGGTTTCTACCTATCATCTCCATGAGATCTGTGTAAAGTTCAGACCCCTCAGCAATCATGTTAGCTGCTGCTCTTAAACAGATTTAATATCTACATGTGGTCCTGTACCACAACATTTAGCTGCATCAGTATTCAGAAGAAATTACCCTGGCAATTAATCCCAAGCTTTGATTAGAGGAGAAGTGTTTGATTCATCTGAGAGTGATGTGCTGGGATTTTTTTACCCATGCAACAGTTGTTTTTTTCTTTTCTTTTGTCCCCAACTATCATCCTGTATTGCTGATTATTTTCACAGCTATACCCGGAGTCTGGCCCTAAATCCAGCTCATCACAGGTTTTTACAATATGTATTAGTGATAGGAAGAATAGTTCCACAGCTGTAATTTCCCTGGTGCTACGAGTGGTAAGTATTGGAAAACATTGAATTTTATATGAAAATTAATTTGTCTTTGATATTTGCACTACCAATATATTTAATTTATCCTAAATACAGAAACCTCATAATCTATTTTTCTTGTATTTTGAAGCACATTGAGGCACATGTGCTATACTTAAAAAAAAAAAAAAGTTATTTGTTCAGCACTTGAATATAAACTGTCCAAATACAGTCAAATCTTTCAATGAAACATTTTCATAGCTGGTATATTAGGTTCTGTGCAATATATTGCCAAACCATGCATTTAAAGAAGTCAGTTCTCCTGAAAAAAGGCAGGCTTAGCATACTATAAGTACCATCTCAGCAAAGAAAGGGGGTTTTGCTGACTTTATGCAGGATTTTTTCTCACACAAGCTGCTTAAGTGGGTCACTATATCTTATTAGTTTACTGGCCCAAGGGCAATTTAAAAATTTGACTGAATTTTATCAGTGTATATAGTGCTTTAATCTTATTCCCATATATTTATGTTAGTTGCAGAGGAAGGCTGAATAATTTCTTTGTGATTAGAAACTATTGAAATTCACAAGGAAATCAATGTACTTCTGAGAGCTCTGGCACTGAGTGTAACTTTTACAAATGTGGTATGCACTTTGTAGGAGAGCTCTCATCGCCACATTTAATCACGTTTTCCAATGTTTTTTTCCCTCCTTAATTCTGTACAATTACTCCTGATAATTTAACTGCAGCCATTTAGTCAGCAGTGTCATTATGGCAAGTTAGCTCCTTCTCAAATCAATACAAACCTTTCTGTATTTTTTTGTGACAGCAGGATCAGACCACAGAAATGAACATGACTAACAGACCCTCTGGCCAGCTGACACACCATTATAAATATGTAACTTCACAAAAACCTCTGTTTCCTGGAACTACAGCTGCCAGGGACAATTTACTTTGTCTTTCCTCTACAGTGTACAATGGAATAAAAGCAGGATATTTTTCTATCTCCAGATTGGTGATGTTACCAACAAATGCTCTCATGCTCGAAGATAAGAACTGCATGAAGAGTGCAATTCTTGTCAGGAGAAGCCAAATCTTAAGCCAAAGGAAGTTAGTCTTAAATGACAATAAAGAACACCTGGACCAAATGAAAAGTACACTGATGTATGTGTAATAAAACTGTAGCAATTACCTGGCATAAAAAATTGTGTTATAAAAGTATTTTTATGCATATACTTGAAAAATTGAGACATCACTACTGTAAGAGTAGACCAAATTTCTGCTGAAACTGTAAGCAGACTACACTTGCTTGGATTAGCATTGAGTTTTCTAATCCTAGATAACATGCACACATAGATTTTTGTGTTTGAAGGATAAGACAGCAACAGAAAGCTCAGCTACTTACCATATGTGAAGAAGAGAGAATAGCGGGGCTGCAATGAAGCTACAGTATTGTCTGAGAGTGTATATGTCCATGGATCTGAACTAAACTAGATCCTTCTCTAAACCAGTGCAGAGAAATAGGAAAACTTTGCATTTTCACCCACAGTATTTTTAAGACTAGAAAGTGGTTGCTTTATTTTTTTTTTATTAGCAACAAGTATTTATTAAATGTAATCTTTTGCACTGAGGTTCTACTAGCAAAATGTCACTACTGAAAGCTTTTAGTATATACTGATCTATCTCACGAATTGTACTGATTACAGCTTAAATAAGTACTAGTCACCAAGATGAAGCAGTGTAAAGCTGCAGAATTCAAATATTTCCACTCTATTCACTTAAAAGTAAATATTCAAAACTATTCCTTTCCAAACTAGAAGATTGGCAGAGGTAGAGAGAGATGAAAAGCACAAAATTTTTTGCATAGCAACATGTATTGTTTGTACTTAGGAATAAAAGGAAACATCAATAAGAGAAAAATACAGTGTTCAATGAAGACTACGGTGAGATAATGAAATACATTGGAGATGATCACATCAAGATCTACATTACTACACAAAAGCAACTATTTCAGTTTGTGCATGGATATTTTTAAATTGCAAGATCAACTAGCAAAGCGAAGTTCTTGTGATAGCTTCCATTGTCTTCAAACACTGATACTGGGATTCAGCTGTGAATAGCAACCTCTCTAAGAATTATTGAGCAAAATGTCAGAATACATGATGCTGTAGCAATACACTTTAGATAGAATGTTGAATTCAAGTCCTGTCTTCTTTGACAGGACCCTTCTGAAACCTCTGGCACCAAACAGTCAGCCAAAGAAGTAAGTTTATATGAAAATTAGACAGAATTTCTGTTTGAAAGCCGAAGGTTCCCACCTCTTCTATTTACTCTATAACAAATCTGCAGGTTTATACAGTAGCACTGATTCTCTTAGGATGGAATTAATCAGACTACATTTAGATACCTTTAGTGACTTATAATCAAGAAAATGTCCATAAGATCCAAATCCAACAATACTATGAAGTTCCACTGTCTGATTGAAAGGTCCACTCATTGTGAATAAAATCCCTAATCTCTCAAATACAGAAATGTTGCACTCTCCTAGGAATTAGATTAGAAATTGGCAGGTTATGGAGGTACTGTTGATTCTAATCAATGTGTCCAAGAAACTATTTCAAAATAAATACTTCTAGAAGTCTTGAAAGAGGCCAGCTAGGTTGCATAATGGAAACTTGATGCAAGTTCTATTCCATGCATCTGATATGTGTCTCTAATTTAGGATTTTCTCTCCAGTTGTAGAAAGAATTTCTATAATCAGAAACCAACTTATTTCTCATATCACTGAGTAATTCAACCAGTTCAAGATTCAAGTATCTAACAAGTACAGTCTTCCCAGTTTACAGGAATTTATGACATGGATTTCCAACCTTCTCTCTTGATTTAAGCAATTTGTGTGTTCCCATTTTCACATTTTTAAAATCTTATATGAAGCAAGAGCTATTGTGCTGCTCTTGAAGACTAAAATGCTACTCATTTCTTATATGCTGGTACTCCTGAAATGAATTGAAAACAATTTTATCTGTAGGTTGCAGTGATAGAAAACACCTGCATTTTAGAGAGAAAAAAAGGACAAATGAAAACTGTAAGATCAAATTTTCCCCATACATTTGACAAGAATACAGTAGTTCTGAAATTCGTGTTCTCCGAATATTATTCAGTTAGCAGTTTACACCATCCTTTTTGTATGGATCTGAGGGATTTTTGACTTCTGAAGAATAAATATTCAGGATAACTCATAAATATGCTGTTCCAATATAGAAAACACTTGGGTACATATATGCACTAAAATCTTCCGCTTTCAAACAAATCATTGTCCTTTTTTGTTCTTTGTAGTCTTTTATAATCAGGCTAAGTATCATGCAACTGCTTTTTCACCCTGCCACCTAACTTCCCCCACCACTGGAACGTGGTGAAAAATTGGGAAAAAAGGTAAAAGCTGTGGGTTGATACAAGAACAGATTAATAACAGAAATAAAATATAATAATGATGATATAGTAGTAATGAAAAGGGGAACAACAAAGAGAAAGAGAAAAATAAACCCAAAGAAAGACTAGTGATGCACAGCACCATTGCTCTCCACTTGCTGACTGATGCGCAGCCCTCCTCTGAGCAGATGCCGGCGCTTCCTGGTCAACTCCCCCCCAGTTTATATAATGGGCATGACTCTCTAGGGTATGGAATATCCCTTTGGCCATTTTGGTCAGCTGGCCTGGCCATGCTCTTTCTCAAACCTCTTGAGCATTGCCTCACTGGCAGAGCTTGGGAAATTGAAAAGTCCTTAACTTAGTAAGCATGACTTAGCAACAACTAGGACCTCAGTGTGTTATCAACATTATTACCACAGCACTGTAGCAGCTACTAGGTAGAATATTAACTCTGTCCTAGCCAAAACCAGGACATTAGGAGAACAAGTTGCAATTTATAGTGTCATATATTATATGTTTACATTTTGTCATATTTTAAAAGAAAAATGGATAGAAATCAAGGATTGATGGCATGATAGATAAAGGGAAGGAAAGCATCCAAGGACGTGATCTTCAAACAGACATAATCAAGCATTTTAGAGGACTGTGAAGCTGTTTGTGAAGGCATTTAAAATGTGCCATGTGGATGTTTCCTACATCTGACAGATGTCCTATCTACAACATTTTGATGCTAAAAGGGAGCATTTTTTTCTGCATGTCCACCTGTCTCCACTGCAGCTGCTTTATCTCATCAAAAGAAAAACATTACCTTTGTCTGCTATGATTTTGAATGAAAAGACCTACAGTCCCTTTGTTTTCTTTCTCTGATATCTTACACATAGTGGAGAAAGAAAGAAGAGATGCAAAATTTCCCAGGCAACAGACAGGCAGACAAAACACTTTAAGGTAGCAGCTGTTGTTCTCCTCCTGATGCTGCAATTCTGACATGTTAATTTTCCGTTTTTTTTGCTACGGGTGTGGTTTGCTGTTTTACCCCTGATTTCTTTCCAGTTGTAACACAGAGCTGAGATTCAGGAAAAAAATACTCTCTCTTGCTGAACTGACCTTTACCATTAGAAGATGGACACTTGATAACTGTGGGTGTCACTTTAAGTTATTGTTTTTATTTTATCTTGCTGATTGTCTCAGTTATCACTCACAGAGATATGTGACTTACAAGATTTGAGCTCTTTTTTTGTGTGTTGTGAAATACAGAAATAAGTAGATTAAAAAAAAAAAAAATAAAAATCAAGTATTCTATCTAGGGATGGTCACTTTCCATATTTCACTTAATCAGAAGTTACAGCTTGTTATCCCAGATCTGGCAGATGGCTGGTGAGAAAGACAGGCAACTGATGTGCTCAACAATTCTATCATTTCACAATGAAGCTAGAGGGAGCATTTTTGTTTTGCTCTAGTTTTGCTATTTCATACTTAATCTATGTATCTTTTTAAAATAATTTTTTGTAAACCTAAGTACTCAATCAGCAAATGTCTAGTTTCACTGCAGTAGGGTGAACCAATTGTTAAGGTGTACCAGCTCATTCTTAGAATCAAAATGTGAATTTAAAACAAAAAGATGAAGCATCATAAAGAACTGTCAAATACAATCTAATGTCCTAGAAAACATCCTGATCATGTCATTCAGTCCCTGCTTTCTTCACCTAAAGTGATACAATCAGACAAAATCCTTGGAGGAGGGTTTAAAGCTACAGGTGGCATTTTTTCCACATGTTAAATCTATTCTTTAGAAAAGCTTGAATTATAGCTTTATAAACACAAAAACAGTTGTAGAAACAAGCAAAACAGTGCAATGCTACTGTTGAAATTAATGATACTGAGTCACTATATTCAAAAACTATTTATGTTTCATATATTTTTTTTATGCTTCATTGTGTTTGTAGCTATATCAGTAAGATGACAAACTGAGTACAAATAAGGGTATAATAAATAAGTGATACCTTTGCAGGATATTTTATTTGCTTATTTACACTCCAACACAGAGTGCAAAGACTATAGTAATGCCAAGCATTTAAAACTTTTTCCTAAAAGATGCACATATGCTAGAAACCAAAGTTCCATTTTGATCAAAATAATTAACAGAAAATTGAGCATACTGGTATTTATGTCATGCAGCCTTTCAATACTTAAAGGAGGCCTACAAGACAGATGGGGATAAACTTTTTAGCAGGGCCAGTTGCAATAAGACAAGTGGTAATGGTTTTAAACTAAAAGAGAGGCAATTCGGACTAGATACAAGGAAGAAATTTTTGCAAGGAGGATGATGAAACACTGAAACAGATTGCCCAGAAAGGTGGTTTAGCCCAATCCCTGGAAACATTCGAGGTCAGGATAGACAGGGCTCTAAGCAACCTGACAGAGCTGAAGATGTCCCTGCTCATTGCAGTGGGGTTGGACTAGCTGACCTTTAAAGACTCCTTTCAACCCCAACTAATCTATGATTCTATGATACGTTGCTTTCCTAATTTACTTTTCAGTTTAACGTTTTTGTGTTGCTAAGAAGAACCTGTCTTATCTCTATGCAGTGATATATTAATAATTTTATTCATAAATCAGAAGATGCAACAGAATCAGTGATCAACTACCTGTGGGAATATAGTGCAGTTAGGCATTTTCACAAGAATTGTTTATATGTGTGTAAAAATAACTAAGGAGAAGAAAAAGCCTGAAGCTCTCTCCCTTGTTAAAGACAAACAAGTGAGCCTGATAAAATTGAAGCTGCATTTTTCAGCCTCCTTTTGGTCCTCGCTTATATAAAATGATCACCATTTGGATGGTGATCCAAATTCTCTCTTTCCCTTTCTCCATCTCATTCCATGTCTCCATTTTTCCAACATTCTACATTTCTGAAGTTTATTGTTTAGCTGGCTGCAAACAAGAGTTCACAAGAATGTCTTAACAAGAAAATCACTTGCTGAGAAAGTGAATAACTGGCAGTGTGAACAATTCAGCTTACTTCTCTGCCCTTCCCTAACAACAATGCAAAAGTTAAAGAAAGGACAAGATCTACATTTGGTAGCATACACAGACACTTTCTTTATTATCTGTTCATAGAAATCTAATGCTTTGGCAGGCTTCCAAATATGCATATATAATAGAGGGAACCACTTTTCTTGTAAAAAAGAAGCATTTGCTGGCACAAGTTTCAGACTTAGTTGAAAGAAACAGCAACTAAAGCTCAGACCCATCCCCACAATCACGGATAAAGTGGTCTTTGTTAATCAGGCAGAGCTGAAAGGAAGAATTGAAACTTGCTCTCTCCTCCCCCATGGCTTTGCTTACATCAGAACTTCCTAATTAGACTTTGTTTTCATTCTTGAGATACCCTTTACTGAATTATGATTTTTTTTACTTAAATGATATTAGTTTGTCTAATTTTGTGTCTGAAAAAAAATTAAAATTATCACTTCACTCAGATTTTTCAGATTTGATTGCATTGATGATTTCATGAACAATAATCAAAAGTTATTGCTTATCAGAAGGCAGTTCAGTTGTGAACTTCAATTGTAGTCTCAGGCCCTGGGAAGTAGGTTTTCACAACAAATCACATGCAAATCCTTTGAAAGTGGTACTTGTTAGCTTCTTTCAGTTGAGAGGGTGAATGGATATAGAGATGATCAGGCTGAGGCAACACAGTCCTGCATGGAGTTCATGCATTTATAAATACCTGACAGCTAGTGAGCCCAAAACTGATATTCCAGCCTGCCATGTAGTTTCCCTGATATAAAGCCTCCCTGATATAAAACACAATGCCTGTAGAAACATGAATCATCTGGATTATTAGTGATTTTTTAAACAGGTTTTCTGTTGGTTTTTTTCCATCAATTATTCTTCATTCTAATTACTCCCTAATCTAATACAAATAGCACTGGCTATCCCTGGAGTCCTCCAAATTATATGATGACTGTCTGTGAGAAAAGTACCTCAGGCAAAGAGTGGTTCCAGGTACCAAAGGTGGCAAGTGTGGAGGTCAGCTGCAGAAACATATGCTCAGCTCTTTAACTGCATATAACTTTAATCGATGCTTGCTGTTAAAGCAGAAATGGCATCAAAACTAGCTTGAACATTAGTTCCACTTACTGTTACCTTGGTCATGCTGAAGAGCAGTCTATGGACACCACCCTGTTGCAAACAGCAGAATCTGCCTGGACTGCTAAATCAGTCCTTCCTAGCGTTGCTGCTCTCCATTTTGGACTAAAATTAATACACAGTCTCATACAGGACTAACAAAGAAAAGGCACTGACTTATGTGTTAGGCCACTGAAATATAACCAACTCAGATAATGAGGCCGCCTCAGCCACAGAGAGCTGGTTTATGAGCACGGGGGTTGCCTGGTAACAGGCGTCTGTCAGGTGCCCGTTATCATTTGATGAAAGCTGATCAGGGAGTTGTGCTAAAGGAGATTGGATCATTATAAAAGAACAGTAATTTGCCCTTATGCCTCAAGTTGAGGGATCTGATGCAGCAAGAGTCTACCTAGATAAGAGGCAACTCTATTTTTTTCTCAGTGCAGAGGGAGAAAATGGTCCTTTTAGTGTGCCTTGCAGGGAAATGACTGATCTAGAGTACTCCGGGGGACTGTGTTGAGACTCTGGGGGCTGTCCGGGTGCCTCCTGGACTGCTCTAGGAACTGCACTGTCGGATATTCAGTTTTCTGCTGCTTGGTGACCTCTTCTGCTTTTTTCTCAAACAAAAGCAATTATGACTTCAGAAGCTCTGCACTATACCAAAGATGCTCATCTTAATGATACAGCATTGCTCAAAAGGCTCTTATCTTCACTGCAATTCTAAGGAGGGAGGGGTTAAAGTGTGAAAGACATTAGGCTGAGCTTTACACAACTAAAACTGTAGGTTCCTGTACCCAGAGATCTGACTATTTTGGAATAAAAGACAATGTTCTTCACATAGTAAATGCCCAGGTGACCAGTGACTAGGTTCCGCAGCAGCTATTTAATAGGTAGCAAGCAGCAACTGCTCAGGCAGTTGCTAACATGAGATCTGACATTCTAGGCTAGAGGGATGCCTTCTAAACAGGGAACTATTTTGTCATCTTGCAAAAGCTCCTGCACTGTGATTTACATTCTGTTACGCTACAATTCAGGGGAACTATAAATAGAGCAAAAGACAAGACCCAAACAGTGAATGCAGCTAAAGTGAAATTTAGGTAGAATTTTTAGGAAAATTGTCAAAAAAAAAAAAAAAAAAAA
>VXBX01001934.1:252079-283709 GCA_013400415.1 Scytalopus superciliaris | reverse complement strand
AAAGAAAGGGGGGGGGGGTGGAGAGGAGAGGGGGAAAAAATGTGTAACCTTCTTAGGAACCTGAAATTCTTTGGCATCTGGCATTAGCTGACATAACCTTTTTCAAGAGGTTAAAACTATATTGTTCTCTTGAAGTACTGCAATTTAGAAAGTCTATGTATTCCCTAAAACTGGTCAGGATTGTGCAAGCAGGTATTCTTGTGTCTGGTTAAAGAGGTGACTTATCCAAATACACCAAGATCACAGCTGCTCTATCCTCTTCCTTGGCTGTATTTCAAGAGAAAAATAAAACTGATATATAGTAACTAAGCTCTGGACAGGTTTTGACAAAAGCAAGTAGATGAAGCCCTGCCTCGGAAACCCCAGCTGTGAAAGACAGCACTGTGTCTCTGTGACTCACTTTGGCTGTTCCCAACACACACCGGCTTGTCTTCCTAATCCTCCTTCTCTGCTCCTGGCAATGCTGCCAAACCTCCTTCCTCACTCTGGCCCTGGTCTTCACTCAAGTCCAGTGTTAGCTACTTCAGCTCACTGAATTCAAGGAAATCTGGCCTTCCCTTGCTGCTGATTTAGTTTTCTTCCAGAATAGTGAACAAAATCAGCTCTCAGGGTGCCTGGAGAGCTACAGAGCAGATGGAAAGTGCATGTCAGGAGTGGAGAAAAAAAACAGGAAAAAAGACAAACTTCCCTTTTGCCAGAAGTGAGCTTTTTGTCTGCCTCATCTCATGTCAGGTAATTTTATTAGAAATATTTTGGCTAACAGGTCCACTCCTCAAGCAGAGTTTATGCAATTTCTGCTCTAAGTCCTCCTTAGGCAGTACTCCAATTTCCATTCAAAAGGCAGATGCCTAACTTCTAAGCACATCACTGCTTGCTTACCAACAAAATACTTTACTTCTGCTTAAAATGAATGCCAAGAAAACCCCAATAAAAATTTCAAGAGATATTCACTCATGGAATTCTGCAGTGTTGTTCAAATTTTGAGCAAATGAATTTTACTTACAGAGATGTCAAAGAAATCACATTAGACTTGGAACTTGAGTTGTTGCACTGAATGGTGATATATTTCATATAAGATAGAAAGCAACTTGATGACAGGGTTACCAAAAGCCCTTGATGCAGAGGCACTTAGATGAGACACTCAAGGCTCTGCCAACACCCTTTGCAGTAAGAACCACTCACCCCCACACAACACTTTGTGTGAATGTCATGACAGAAAATTAATTTCAAAGTTTTTATCCAGCCAATAACTCTTGTGGCAGCTTGTTTGGTTTTGTTTTTTTTTTTCAGCAAATGTGACTTTAGGAAAGACTTCTATAGTAAAAAGGAAGAATATAAGTTGCACTTTTTTTCCTGAAAGTATATTTATCTGGTCTTATAATGCTTCTCAAAGCATTTCAAAGACCCAGTAGGTCATTCTACCTAATTTGAAGTGTATCTCTTACTTAAATTTGAGAAAAGTATTGATTTTTCTGCTTTCTGTGAGCCAAGGGAAAGATTAAATTTTATTTGAAATATTCTTTTCATAATATTCTCTAAAAATCTTTCATTTCAGTGACTGGAATGTGTCTTGTGGGTACTTAGTAAAGTCTGGAGCAGAAATCCTCTTAAATTTCTGTTTTATTAACACACTAGCTTTACTTATTCTGGAATTGGTTTTCAAAGTTATTGAGGCATTTGAAAGTGAAGATCAGCCACAGTAGGACTCACAAATGTCCTTGAACATTCCAAAGTTCTACATCGATGCCAAAAAATGTCTGAGAAATGTGCTTATCTGCATCCTTAAGCATCTGATTGGTCCCTTACAACTCAGCATATTCTGTGATTCTGTGGCTTTTATCCTGTTTTGTGAACTAGCTCTCTGTTTTAGACTTGAAGCATATTCTAAGTGTATTTTGCTTCCTGTGTTTCTCAGGTAGCTAGGCAGTGTTGTGCACAGTGTATGTGCCATACATTTTACAGGTCTACCTGTGAGTGGCACAAACAACAGACACAAAGGAGCTCATGTTAACCATAGTTCTAAGGGGGTTTGTGTTCTCTTTTTGCCAAACTTCTGTATGGTTTGTAGTAAAAAATTAATGAAAACAACATAATCAAATTAATAGTATTGGTGGGGTTTTTTCTTCCTTGAATATTCCACAACAAAAGTGGATCTCAAACAATCTGCTGACAACATTTATATGGATGAACCATTCCTTTTAGGATGGAATAAAAATTAAAATATACTTTTTTTTATGCCCAAAGCTACAAATTTAGGTTCACCTATTTCCATTAATCTTCTGATATTAAGTGGATACAGATGATGCACTGTTCACTATGATAAACTGCTTAACCATTTGTTGCTTCTTGAAGACAAATATCTTTGAGAGGTTTCTTTTGAAAAATGTTTTTGTAGCAAGGTCTAACTTCCCATACTCCACTGACACCTCTACCATATCCCAGTAATGCCAACCTAATAGCTTTTAAGATGGTGGATCCTTTGAGGCTTCTTAAAGTGATGTGTCCCTCAACCTTTCTTCAAGACAAGTCTCTGTATGCGTAGCTGAGGAAAAGGGGCATACTGGCTTTTTGTCACAAGAGCTCTGTCATATAATGAAAAACTCTCAGCCAAGTTCTGAACCGCAGAAGAAACCTACAGGTTTAGGCAGGTTGTTAATTAAGCATCTCCCTTGTTTGTAATACTGAGATTTGCGCCTTGGCTTTGTTGTCAATAGCTGTGTATCGAGAAGAGGAACAAAACAACTATTGTCAGAGAAGTCTGTGTATACGTTTTATGTGCTTATATGTTTGTGTAAAATGCATCACTTTGTTTGAAACTGAAGCTGAGAGTGCTAAAGCAATAAACAGAGAGAAGAGATTACTGTGTGCATAATTAGTGAGCTTGTATCTGGTATACTGTATGTTGTTCTGAGGTCTGATCTGCTGAAGAATATTGACAAATTGGTCAGGGTTTAGAGAAGTGCCACAAAAACTGCTGCAGATGAAACTGTTGAGGAATGCGACCTAAAAGATTACTCAATCATGCAATATGAAAGGATAAAGTCAAGGTTTCTGTGGTCTTTGAAGGTCATGAGAGACAAATTTTGTCTAGAAATTAACTGAACACCTGAAATAGAGGTTGCAACTTATCACCATGTGATGAAGTGGATTTTGTATCATGATTCATGATTAAATGATGATGATGTGTCGTTTGTTTTCTTGGGTTTTTGATTGTTTTTTCCTCCAAAGTATACCCAAAATATCTAATTATTAAACTAATATAATAATTCTCTGTGGAGGAGCAGCAGATAAATACTATTCCCTTTACTCTGCAAAAATTATGCAAAATGAACCTGTTGATCCCTTCTGAATTCATATTAAACGCTGAGGGAAATTTAGCTCAATATCGGACAACTAACATATTAGTAAGAGAAAGAATATTGTATGCTTCTATTCCTCTAATAATTGAGAAACAAATTATATAATGATTTGCCAACATTCTTTTGAAACAGAAACCCATTTGTCCACTTCCAATTCACTGAATTAAATCTTTTTATTCAGTGACAAAAAACCCCCACCCAGCTTCTTTAGTATTTTGAACCTTTACATGCTAGAATGGCTATAAATATGCAAATTTTAACCCATAATGATGGGATTTTGATCTCTCTACTCATCAGTCTGAGACAACTAATTTTTCTACTTTTCACACAGTGTACTGTCAATATACTGAAATGCATTATAGGTAAAATTAAACAATGTACATAAAAAGCTAAAATGCTTCACAGTATAAAGAAAAAAAAATGGAAGAGGAGAAATCCCCTTAAGAAACTGCCTACCCCTCCTCTCATCTCATCTGTCTTATATGTTATTAGAAAAGCCACACAACTTTCCTAAGGATCTTTGGATTTGCAAGAATTTTCAGGGGAGCTCAGGACTGTCTAAAACTGAGGCTCTGGTCCACCCACATAAGTTCAGAGAATTCCATGTATGCTTTCTGGTGAAAGAGCATACCTCCACAGGCAGATGCCACTTAGGGTCTCAATAAAATGCTCGTTTGAATTTTGTCTCCTAAGACACATGCTCATCTATTGGCCACACCATTACTTTTGGTATTGAAAAAAATGCTTTAAAAACTTTATCATTTAGAAGATGGAAACAAAAGCAGATGCATGAAAGATGTTCTTGTCTGAGTAGATAGAGGAGAGCTGAAATAATTCAGAGCCGTTACAGCATCTTCCTCTGCCTGTTTAGCAATACTGCACCATAGAGCTGTGTGCTGTAAAGCTGCTTCTGTTTCCTGCTGAAAGAGGTAGCTGCATTTCAGTGATGCATGAAGTAATTTGTCTATGTAACTTATAAAGCACTTAGAGTTCCTTTGGGATAAAAATCACTTAAAAATGTAAGGTATTAGTATTTCTTACGTGTTTAAGTTGTCAAATCTTCTTACTTTCTTATCATTCAAATCAGCCTTAAAATTCACTTTTGCTGTGAAACGTAAAAATGCTAATTCACTTCAATTAAAAATCTATTGCCTGCACATCATTTTTAAGGGATGCAGCTGCGTGGGTGGACTATTCCCTTGAATCTTATTCATGCAATACACTGTAAGGTCCAGCTTTCCCTGACATTTCTGTCCCTGTGCAGGATGAAGTTGTTCTTTTGTCTGTCTGAAGCCCCTTTTGCTGGGGTCAAAAATACATTTGGATTTATCTGCTTTCCTTCTTCAGGCTTTGCTACTGGAATGATAAGGATCATATGCAAGGGTTTGCTATGCACATAGTTTCTTTCCCCTGTTCTTCTTCACTCTCCTCCCAGTCTGCAAGGTTTCACTAAGTATAGGAGGCTACAAATGCCAGTTTCTAATTCTTCACCCAAATGTCATTTCAGTAATTCTTACATTGCTGAAGAAAGCTTGTACAAGACTTTCTAGTTAAGTGCTTTAGTGTGATGGGACTGTGGCTGACATTTACATCAGCCCTTTCTGTGATTTAAAATGGGGCAGAAGTGCTTGGGGTGGGGGGACATGAGCATATGTGTCTCACTGCAGCTTCAATGAGGAAGTAGGAATGGAGCTAGATATGGGTAAAGGTTGGAGCACCACAATAAAAATTATTTTCTACACATTATTGTATGATTTTGTGAAATACTGTTCTCTTTAAATTATTCTGTAAAGTCAGACTGGAAGAAGCCTATTATTACACAGAAAAAAAAATTTCAAAACACACTACAGTAATTAATTCTTAAATTTAGAAATCTGTGACATCCAAAACACTATCCTTAAAAAACCAAGTATAACAGCCCAGTAGCTTTTTTGACTGCTAAAACTGCAAGTCACTGTGCCTTGGAAAGCAGCTGTAATACCATGATCTGAAGAGACATTTCTCAGATCTCTCAAATAATTTGCATGTTAAGCATCCTGAGAACGTGAAACCATTTGGTCAATAATCTATATTCTTTAAGATTTATTTCTCTTTTAATTAATACTGAAGCTTCAGTTGTAGAAAAAGAATGTCTAATGATGTACTCTGAGTCTTCCTAATGGAAGACCATTGTGTGCATTACCCCAGCATAAAAAAGTAAGCTAACGACAGAGATTTAGCTTTAACTCTGAATTTCCCAGGTTTTTCAGGCTCAAACAAGACCCTTAATGTTACTTTAATGTAGTTTTTGGTGGTATAATTATTCTTAATTCTGTCCATTGCAGTCCTTTGATACTTTATGAATTACTTATCTCACATTAATAAGGCTTAACATGGAGTATTAACCTCCTATACATTCCTAATTAGTTTTTAATGAATTTTAGTTTCCTTGTTAGAAAAAGAGCTTGCTAGCTAACTACCACAAATTTAATCTCCATTACTGGAGCATAAGACAACCACCCCTGGGGATGCATGTCCTTGAGATTTTCACGTTAAACAAGCAGCTTTATAAAAGAGTCAAAGAAACTTAATGTCTGTCTTGGCTTACTCCTCAGCTTTGATGGTGTAATGAGTCCTGAACTATTTATAACTAGTGACACAATACACTATACAAACTTTCAGAGATTTCTATAATATGTTAAGATACTACAAAAAAATTTAAAAGGGCAAATTGCTAGTCACCTGACAGCCTGATAGAATGGAGTAGAAAGAGAAAGAAGATGAATTAGTGTGTTTTCTAACACATGATTTATTCAAAAATAGCAACAGTCATGATACTACATGTAATGGAAAATATAATTTCCTTTTTTTGACATGATAATCACACTTTTTCGCCTGAATAGTTTTTTTGTGTTTTTTTTTATGTGGATGAATTTTATGAAATGTATGTATGAGCTATAATTATTTTTTGTATATAGTACAAAAAAACATGTTATAAGTAATTATTTTTGCAAGGAAGCCAATGGAGTACAGAGAACAAAAGCTTTTTTTCTGTTTTGGCAGTGCTTTAAATAAATATAAATGTGGATAAAATTTATGAACTAGTACATTGGGATAAGTACAACAAAAAGAACAGCATCTTGTTATGAACTGCAGCAGTAGCTCAAGAATGAATTACAGAACAGTTTCCACTGGCAGTATGCAGGATGCTGCTGAAGCAGCAGTCAGTGCTGGCATCAAATCAGAGAAGCACAAACCCTCTAAGCCCTTTGGCTCTGTTGGGATGGTGCTACAAGGAGTTCTTCATCCTGGTTCTTCAGTTTCAGGATTTGATTTCCTTGTTGATTTACCAAAGCCCTACAATTTTGCATTCAGAATATACTGCAGGAGCTATGTGTCACTCCCTTACCTATCTCCTGGGGCATGGGGAGAAGGTGTAGGAGGTGTGGGGTTGGTATATGAGGTCTGCAGTGAAGGGATCAGTTGTCTTCTCTGACATTGTTCTACCAAGTACAGAGGCCTTCTTGGTATTGGATGTATGATATTTTAGAAGGGAAAGGCATCTGAAGAGCTATAATTGAGTGAACATCTATGTTAAGGTAGGCTGTAATTGCATATGTTGGACAAATAGACATTTCCTTTCAGTAATAAAAATTATATTTGATTAATTTCTTTTTGTCAGCAAACAGGAGCAAAAGAAGAAATTACAGTGTCCCAGACAGTGAAAATGTATACATGTACAAATGCACATTATTAAAACATTTAAATTCAGAAATCTATCATGAAATGCAGAAATCCAATATGAAATGCAACTCAAATGCATTTAAATGTTATTTTTCTGAATTCCGTTCTACTGTGTTTTTCCATACTTTCAACTGGTGAAAGTTTATAAATACACAGTGCTCATCATTCACGATGGTGAATAGTTACTATGCTAGGCAAAACCAGATAGCTGCGTGTTTTAACAGCTGAATTTCCAGACCAAAAGCATAAATTCTTGAAACTGCATATGCCATAGATCTTACTGGGACAGAGGGCTGGTACTGTGTCTCTGCACCACCACTGAATTTCACTCATTAATCTTTTACTTACAAATAACAGTAATAAATACATGGTTATCATGCATTCTTTAATTAGACTGCACATTACATGTCTCATGTTGAGACCCATCATTGTGTAACAGCTGATGGGAAACAGAACAGCTGAAAATGAAAGGCTATCTAAATCCATGAAATGCTAGAGGCAATTTAATCACTGAGCCTGACACACAAAGTACAGACACCATATCCAGATGTGGTTTAGCTGAGTTCACAACCTTATTAACGTAATTCTAGGGGCTAGCAAGAAATAACTTGTACAGTGCAAATCGTCAGTCCTCTCCATTAGAGATTGTCATCAGCCCATGACCCATCCATGACTGGCCTCAGATAGCATAAGCCTCTCTTGCTCCCTCTTTGTGTGATGGTTTATGCGAANAAAAAAAAAAAAAGGCAGCAGCTATTGGAAAGTGCTCCTTTTCCCTAAGTCCAGCATCAGATGATCAGGGTGTAAGAAGCAAGCCAGTGCAGTAGACACCTGCTATTGGATAGAACCACTCATTCTCTTACCTGCCTTCATCAGCCTTGTAGTTTTCCAGATAGTTAAACCAGCCATATCTATCTATTTCCCAGTTTGAGAGAAATACCACTTTTCCCTCACACAGTTCTGAAGACTAATGTAGCACTTGGACTATCAGAAGTTCCTTCTGCTACACAGAAGATTGTTACTGCCTTCTCTCCCTCTCTCCTCTTGTTCCCACTGACTATATTTCTCTTCACTCAAAGAAACCATTGCTGACATAAAAAAATATTTTCACTCCAGTCATTAATACGTCTTCCTATATTTTTTAAAAATACTCAATTTCCTGCCTTGTGCCTTTTGTTAATGACAGAAGATACAGACCTGCCTAGGACAAAGGTGGAAGCCAATGAACTTTTTAATACTCCTTTGCTACGTCTTTCCTCTTATCTCAGATCTGTGGCAGTAGGGACAGATATTTCCAATCACAGAAGCAGTATATGAAGCAAGATACGAACTTCTCCAAAGACCCTATTTATTTTCTGTAACAGGAACACATAAACACCAGGGCTAGCTTTAAATACATAAAAATACAACTGACTGAGTAGCATACAGATATTTTTCTACAGGAAAAGCAGGAATTGCAAAAATATTTTTCTGCAGCTAGAGAGGTAGATAGCCATCCCTCAATGCTGTTGCTGGGTATTTTCAGGGAATTCCTTTTGGAACTGACCACTAATTTGATTGCTGGATGAACACCTTGGTTTTCAGTCACAAATACACCGTCTGCAAGCGCACCATTCTATTGAGAGAAACCAAGTTGATCCACCATTCAGGTCAATATAACACCATTATGTTTACTCCTGACTCTTCGATGTATATGATTTATTATATTTCCAATAAGTCTTAGCAGAAATTTTGACTCTCTCTTAAGCACACTATATCTGCATAGGACACAGAAGCTTCTACAAAGGACTATGTTAGCTTCTTGCAATGATTAAGCATTACACTGAATTCTGATATTTCTGTGATACTTCTGTGATACTTCTTTCCTTGGTTATCACAACCAAATTGACCAAATGCACAGTCTTTCTAACTGTATCATGTGTTCATTTAAAAAGGCTAACCAAGCTATTCACAAATGTAGATACAATAGCAACCATAAAAATGGAGGAGTGAAAAATGCAGTTTTTACAAAATGGTAGCAAAAGTCTTAGGGGTTCAAATTGTCACTGCAGCTTTTTGCAAGTCCTTCGGCAAATACTGATCTTTTTAGATTTTACAAGCTTTCAAATATATGACAGAATCTTTTGCCTTTAGACCATTCAAACTGTCTTTTACTGAATACATTTATGACTGACAAACTTGAGAAAATTGTCTAATATCTGTTAGATGAAATGATAAGCAAAAGAAACAAAAGTTTACATTGCCACATGAATAGTCATTACTTTTAAATATCCTAAGACAATTTCCTATGAGACAGAGAGGCTGAGGGTATTGCTACAGTCGGTAGATGTGGACTGTCCATAAGAGCTCATTTTCAAGGACAGACCTCATTTGAAGTTGTATTGTTTATTCATTTAACTTTGACCTTAGCCTTTCTTTGAGCAGTTAGGGTGTGTATGTAATGCATGACCTTCACAGCTGCCTTTTGACCTAAATAATTCTATTTCTGAAAGACTACAAAAAGAAAGATGAAAGGAACAATGAAAGAAAGAAGAAGTAACAAGGAGTTCGTTTGGGGTAACAAGCTTTTCCATCAGAATGACTAGGTAGTTGGCAGGTGAGAAGCATGTTCAAGAGGAAAGGATAAAGAGAAAATAGCTTGATATCAGTTATTTCCAAGGTGTGTATAGTAGTTTCCTCAGTGTCTGCTTCTGTAAGTGGAGCCTCAACTTCAACCTTGCTTCCCACCCTAAATTTCTTTTCCCCTTGAGAAGCTGGTGTCTTCAGGGAATTTTTCTCTCATTGAGATAATTACTGTTGTTTGCAGATTCTTCTCTCTACATTCTAAGGATGACAGGACCTATTAAATGGCTTGAATGTTATTCAAATTAGTTCTTGACATGACACTGAGTCCTCAGAAGATTATTTAGGTGAAGGTTAGTGATTCAGTGCTAAAATCAGCAACATGAATTCTAGCCTTCATACTGTCTGAGGATGTGATTTTACCTTTTGGCAATTTTGTGGGATTTTGTTTCTTCTATCATGTGATGCTATAACTCTCCCCTATTGGTATTTTTCTCATTTTGATCCATGCAACTCTGTGCCGAGTTTAGCTACGTATTTGTCATATGGCCAGATCTGTGTTGTTTGGTGAGGCTGAATTACTCAAAGGTGCCATGATCCTTTTTGCTTTACTCTGTCACAATCACATACACACAATTTCTGAACCGCAGATAAGAAAGGTTGCTGATTTATAAGAAATGTCATGGCATATCCAAGATCCATAAATGCTGACACTGATCCCAGGTGTGGAATAGATAGGTGCAATACTTCCAGTGATGCTTAATCTATTTCCCTGTTTGCAATCTTCACAGAACCATCACAACACTAATATTTAACAGATTGGAGAGAGATTTCACACTGCTGAATATTCCAGTGATCTGTTTCCAAAACTGATGAACAGAATAGGATGGTTGGAAAGGCATCTGTGCATAATCCCAACATGTACATTGCTCAGTTTTTTGCCAATTTTGCCAGTAGGCTCTTAAAGTTTCACAACTAAAATGTTTAAGGAAGATCTCAATTCCTGTTTATTCATGCTTCGTTTTCAAACAGTTTTGGATAACATGGACTGTAATAATAGCTTTAAAACCAATATGGATGCAGAACTAGGTGGGGTTTTCTGGGGTCTGGTTTGGCTTGATTTGGTTTGGTTTATTTCATACAAATGAAAAATACAGAAATGCTGGAAGTGCAAAAGCTGAATATGTGCCTAAAGAAAAAAGCATGTAGATCTGGTATTAAAGCTGAATAGTTCAGTGACTGAAAGCTTATGAGCACTTTGCTAGTGAAAAAAATTTCCTTAAAATAAAAGAGTTGCAACTCATTTTAGAACTACAGTGTATGCCAACAACATTATTAAAAAGGAGAAAGAGAGGAAGGAAGAGAGGAACCAGTACAGAAACTAAATCAATAAAATTGCAATAAAAAACCCCCACCTAACTAACCAATAAAAAAAAAAAACCCAAAACAAAACCAAACTACAAACCTACACACATTAAAAAACAAAAACCCCCTCGTCTGAAAGAATCAGAGAAAGACCTTGCTTTTTCATTCAGCATATCCAATTTCTTGGGAAAAAATTTAGACAATAATCTGAATTTTTAATACAGACGAGTGAGAACTACCTTTCTATATTACTACAAAGGCTTCTTAATTGTAGAGGCAGTTTTCCTCCTTCCCACATTGACCACATAAACAAAATTAAGTTTACGTAGTGTACTCATTACCCATACAAACATCTCTATACTGGAAAACTACTAGACAATATATCATTGTTGTTGAAGCTTTCAAGAAGTTATTTGGCTACAGAAATATTCAGTATTCCAATGTACATGAAATCTTGTCATATAAGAAAAGGTTCTGACTATTTGTAGAGCGGGGCAATTTATGGACACTGGAATAAACTGCTGGTCAGGTGACAAAATGCCACTGGAATCTGATCTGTATGTAAATCACAGGACAAGTCTGCATGTTGCATACATCTTTTTTATTCAGCAACCAAGAATGGAAAAGGATCTGCAAAATGCAAATATTTTTATTCTACCTGGTAACACAAAAACATGGCACATGAATTTTTATTGAAGCCTGAGTTGTTCTCTCTGTATTTTAAATAATTCTCATATGATCTCTTGAATATATTTTTCTTGTCTTATTTAAAGTTACTACCTGTAGTAAAGAAGACCAAGAGTCTGAGTCCAAGAAGAGGAATGCATGATTCACTGCTTTGGTTATTTTTTTTCAGCTAGTGGGCTCCACTTACTGAGATATATTTGCATTAGCCAGAAAAGTTTCTTGCCTTTAAAATAAAGTTTGTATAAATTCTTTGTAAAACATTGCAATTACACCATAACTTGTACTCTTGTTCAGCTGTATGATAAAGTATATTTTAAGAATAACAGATAGTCAAAGTTTGAGGTCCACTCCATCCCCATATTTATGGGATTTTCAGATCTTTAGTGAAAAGCTAGTTCCACATCAAGTTGACCTATTGAGTCAAACTGTCAGTATGATTCTTCAAAGGAAAGAAAAAGAAAGGGTAGCTCAAAGCAAGTGATTTCTATTCCATGAGCTCTCATTAACTCAGCTTTTTCTACCAAGGGTGTCAGGCAGTACTGTAGTGCAGTCCATTGCAGCTATTAAAACTTTCCTTAATTGCTCAATTGCAGGATAATTTAAAGGTAAACCAATATGGGCTGAATGGAATTGTCATGTAGACACTCTCTTTAAAATTATTACTTGAACAAATGCTCAGTCAGGCAAGAACTCTCTTTCTCAGCATTTTAAATTTTGAAGACACTGAACTATTTATTAATTTCACACGAAACTATAATTATTTTTATTATTCTTGGAATCCAAAAATTTGCCTATCTTCAAATAGCAACGTTGACCTTATGGACCAAGTCTTGCATTCTTCTTTTGAAACATTCCCTGAAAAAACTAGGTGGTACCTATGTAGCATGCAATTCAGCTATATCTTATATTATTTGATTTGGAGGTCTAAAAGGAGGTATTCTGTTTGCCTGATTCAATGATCAAAACCTAAGCAGTCAGAGGACAAACCCAGAAAACTTATGATTGTAGATTTAAGATTCAAGTGCTATTCGTGAATCTTCAGGGATAAGCCCAGCCCACTGAAGTGAGGAGCAAGGTTACTCAAATGTACAAATAGTCAACAGGAGGTTTCACAGTGTTTTCAAGTCCATTCTGCCTGATCCTAGTCTGACCTATGGATCTGGATGCCCTGGGGTGAGTTCTATAATTGCAGATTAAACAGACATCTTCAGTTTTTCTTAGGTACCTAAACACAAACCTACAGGATACCCATGGGCATTAGAGCTCACTATCCTCTTCTTTCTTGCTGAAACTAAAGCAATGTCTAATCAAAAGTACAAGAATCAAGGTCCAGACACAATATGCACAAGCTGAAAATGGGGCAGATAGGCTGGTATTTTGGATTTTGAAGCTGTCAGCAGAATTTAGGTAGATCACAAGCCAGCTAACATCAATACAAGCTGAAGGACAAGATTGTAATTCCAGGTTATATATTCACATTAATATCACAGATATTTTTGTTAGAAAATACCAAAGCAAATATTCTATCTTCTGCGGTACAGACAATGAGAAAAACTTTACATGCTGCCCACAGGGAGCCTGATGGAAGAATTGAGATAAGAGTAAAAGAAAGGATTAGAGAGTAATACCATATCATTAGTTGATTAGAAAGTCAAAAGAACAGGGGAAGGGGGTTAGATTTCATGTCATGGAGAAGCAGATTAGTAAAGGGAGTAATTGCTGACCTTCATTCATAAGTATTGTCCCTTTTTTGAAGAAGAAAACTCCATACCTGCATCAGTACTTGTAACCATAAAAAAGAATAATTAGTGCCATTATTTTCTGTACCTGATGGTCAGCATGTACCAATAAAGCATGAAAGACTGAGTGAGACTATCTATTGAGGATCTAATTTAATACCCTATGTTAGCAAATACCTGATTTCATGATCAATCTCACAAGTGGGATGAAAGTTTAGAAAAAAATATTTTTATAAGTGTAACAAAGAATTTAGCCTATCATTGGATGTAAGATTTAATTTTCATTATTTATAATAGAGGAAATTTAAACTTTTTTAAAGAGAAAAGTCTAAATCTAATGGTGTAATAAAATAATAACACTAAGGGCAACTATGTAAACAGGCCACCTTGTATTTGAACCAATTAAAAACACAGTACGCAGTCAACCCTCAATTAGGAATGATATATGTTAAGAGTACGTTTTTTTCTATGTGATTTAAAGAAGGAGCTTATCTCGTTGACATGATGTAGCTTTCATTGACAGGAATCCATATTCATTACTTCCTTTATTCAGGCTAAGACCATGGCAACAAAAGTAAATCTTGAGCCTAACTGTCTTAATTCAGTAGGAAAAAGAAGATCTGTTCTTTGAACTTGATACTTCTTAGGTTTAATGTTGTCAGTAGTAATGATTTCTCTTTGACTGGAAGGAGGCTAATTATAATTTTAAAAAGGTGCCACAAGACAGCAGAGGAATGGACACTGCTATGTAAAGCACTGGGGTTATTTTGGACTCCTAGAAAGCATCTGCAATAACTAACTAGACAGAAATGGTGCCAACTATAAAAACACATTTCCAAAATTATCCATAATGTCATACTGACAGCACCAAACCTAATACCATTTTGGTTCAGCCCAAAGAATGGTCTGTCTTGGTTGAACAAACATTCTCATTGTGTAGTGTTGATGCATCCATTATGTTTTGCAGAGTAAGAGATTTCTCTATATGAACATAAGCAGTGCCTATCAGTCAGCCTTGGGGTCAGAGGATGGCTCCTGCACAACTTTATGGTACAGATACAGCTCTAGAAAGGAACTTTTCTCACAATTCGTAAAACAAGAGCTCTAACAAGTGTTACATGGAAGAACAAGTAGGCAGCATGATGCACGGTTAGGATGGTGTCCTCTGCATCTACTGACCTTGGTAACTTTGGTCTTCAGATACAACAAAGCCAGCTATACTATCTCATACTTCAGTAGTTATCTTTAACTTGCACAAAGCGCCAAATTCATATATATGCAATACAAAAGAAGAGGCACTGGCCTCCATCCATCATGCTATAAAAGTATCAAAAGAACCTCAGATAGCCATAGAAGTCTAATGAAAAACTGTACCTCCTCTAGGCTGTGTTTCAGGATAATTCTGCACTGCCATGATCTGTTTGGTATCTTCTTTAAACTTCCTAACAGAAAGTATTATCTGTAACACCATTCATTACACCTCTGTTGGTGCAACTGATGGGAATCATCAACAGCACAGTTGTGACACATCAAATTAACTAAGTCACACCTGAAGAACTCTGAATGAGATAGCAATTCACTTTACACTGATTATGATGTCATTTGGCTTGTAAGTTATGCTTTAATCATTATATTTATGTATCCTTGAATAAGAAAAGTTGTATCTTTTTATTTATAATATTTAATATTATTAGTATCATTTAATACTAACCTTGTACTGAGCATTTTACCAGGCTAAAAATAAAGTTATTCTCTGTAAATTATGCATTGAGGGAATTTTGTAGATCCTAGATGAATCAAATTTAGGAATCTGAGGGAATTATTAAAAAATAAAAAAAAAAAAGAAAAAGGAAGAGCCATTTCAGAAAACAAGAAATGGGAACAGGTAGAAGACGAAATTATTCTTTGGAGCTAATTAAAAGGACATTCACAATGACTACACATAGGCACATTACAAATCTGAATATTTCACTCACCATCAAACCACATGAGTAGGACTCAGCAACCCTTGGTGCTTGCGCTGTATCCCTAAGGCTAGTATTCATATAGTTTAAATGGGCACATTGTAGATAGATCCATCTCAACTTTTCAACCTGGGCTTCCTTTACATCCAAGAAGCTGTTCTAAAGTGCAATTCAACTTAACTACTTAATAAAGGGCACTTTAAAATTAAAGATTGGACCAGAAGATCTTTCAATGTCTTTTCCAACCTGGGCTGTTCTGTGGTGCTATAAATTTACTTTTCCTCTGCTGACAATAAACAGGGTCTGGAAGATCAAGTCAGATCTTTGAACCAAAGAGATGAATCTCATTCTGCATCCCTAAATACCATCTAACAGACAAATTCTTTTACTTGCTTTCTTTCATACATTCCTTCCAATACTTAAAAGTAGCCTTGCTCTAGAAAGCCCACAATAATATTTCAAACACCCATGATAATTTTGGTAACATCATGATGATAAGCAGTTGCTATGCTCTGATGAAAATTACTATTTACTACAAATCTAATCCCTTTAATTTCCAGTACTTTCTGAGGAGGGGGGCTGTGGATTTTTGTTTGTGGCTGGTGGTTTTGGGTTTTGGGGGGTTTTTTTGGTTTGTTTTTTTGTTTGTTTGTTTGGGTTTGTTTTGGGGTATTTTGTTTGTTTGTTTGGTTTTTAAGCTTAGAAATGTATTTACATCTTTGGTATATTTCTATATTTTCTATGCTGACAAGAAGATAGGTATAACGTGCAGCCTAAAATCAACCACACAGCTGCTTTTTTCAATCCCCACCCCCCTCATCCGCACTACAAAGGGACATAGGAGAAATCGGAAGACCAAAATTGAGAAGATTCACCAATCTAGATAGTTTAACAGAAAAGGAAGAAAAACCAAAAGAAAACAAAGCATGTGATGCAAAGCAGCCACTCACCACCTCCCACAAATAGAGTGATGCCCATTCACTCCAAGAAATGGCTACCTTCCTAAAAACCCTCCCTTCAGTTTTTATTGCTGAGCGTGGAACAGCATATCCCACTGGCCAGTCCATCAGCTGTCCTGGCTGTGTCCCCTCCCAACTTCTTGTGACTCACCAGGCAACTTGCTGGGGATATAGAGTGGAAAAAGAAAACCCTTGATGGGTGTAAGCACTACTCAGCAACAGCCTAAACACTGGTGTGCTACCAAACTGTTTTAGTCGCAAATCCAAAGTACAGCAACATAGGGCTGCTGTGAGGAAAAATAACTCCATCCCAGCCACACTCAGTACAATATACAAAGTTAAAATTATTACCAGTGATTACTGATCTACCTGCTCATGCTTGTAAATTATTCCCAGGTGTGTATTTGCATGAAATTAAGTTTTAAAGTATCTATAATTTAGAGAGGAAAAGAAGACCATATTGTAATAATACCAATACCGTTCACTACAAAGCAGAATAATTACTACCCTTACAGAAATCTAAACGCATCAAGATACAGAAATGCATTTGAAAGACTGAAATGGTTTTAATCCTGAGTCATAGTATTTTGCAGGAAACTACAGAACAGTATTTGAGACAATTTCTTACTTTCATTCAGATTAAATTCCATGTAGTTAAAAAAATATATTTTGCTTTCCATAATCCTGGTTCTCATTTGATTGAAAAGAAAAATCTTTCATTAATTTGAAAGGCACTAGGAATATTGTGGATATAGCTGTAATAAATACTGACTAACACAATTAGGAAATATTTTTCTTCTTTGAGTGTGGAGGGAAAGAAAGAAAAAAAGTGCTGTTTTTTTGATTGGAACAGCTCAAAGGTTTTACAGTTCATACCTAGCCTGACCTTCGACTGACGGGTTATACAGAGAAAAAAAAAAGTTATGATATGTAAATACTGAGAGCACTTAGTGGTCAGTTACATCTTAATTTTTTAGGGAAGGAGTCCCAAAGCCTACCCCATAGCATGAGCATGCAAAAGCAACAAAACATCTGTATGATGAAACCTCTTCCCATTAGAATTTGCTACGTTGTTTTATTACCACTGAAAGAATTCTTAACAACAAAGATAAGACAGAATCATAGCATCATACAACAGTTCGGGTTGGAAGGGTCATATAGTCCAAGCCCCCTGTCACAGGCACAGATGTCTTCAACTAGATCAGGCTGCTCAGAGCCCCATCCACTGTGACCTTGAATGTTTCCAGGGAACATGTTTGGTTAAATATAAATAATGCAGTTACAAATTTATATGTGTAGTTAAATATTATGTAGTATATATCTGTTGTATCATTACTGTTGTTTATTCTCATCATCCAGGTTCCTGAGAATTCAAATTGAACATGATTGCTTCTAAACACTACCAAGTCAGATTATTTCCTTTGACAACCACAACTAGCCATTTCATGCTTATTTTTGAGGCACCACTGATACTTTTCTTGCAACTCTTGAATTCTTGAAGCCCTATGTGCTTGTCAGTGTGGACTGACACCGCTGTCCAACTGCAACAAAAAGACACAAAAAAGCTAAATCAAATAAACCTAACTCTGTCTATTCAGGTGTGCCTCTCAACCAGACAAGAGCAATCTTATCCATTAAATTGTATTGATAAAACACAGTAAGACATTTTGTTTTTTCTTGTTACTTCAAATTATTGTAGTTGACAATTACTGCTGTAGAATATCCAGACTGGCTCATACAAGGCCAGTGGATTCAAGAGCCTTTCAAAATCAGACATGCCTTTTCTGTGACTACAGGTCACAAAAAGGTGGAGAGCTGATCTGGCATTGACCTGGTTCTGGACCAAAGTACAGCCTTTTACACAGAACTCAGTTTAATTTCTTTACCCTATTTTGAGAAGGTACAACATTATTTTCAGGCTTAAAATTTCTTCTAGCTCAAAGTTAGGGTGTCATACTTGAGTGACTCTGGATCAGGGATAGCTGAATTGGTCTCTCTTGAAAATGCCTTAAATAATAAAGAACAGACTTTGTCTTAACAAGGTCACTTTGCTAATCTTCATTTTAAAGAAAATAAAAAGTCAGTAACTATATTTTTCTTTCCTAGTTTAAGCTATTAGGGCTTTAATCACTTCTTCAAAAATAATTTTTATGTCCATCCATTACATCTCTAATAAACTAAACCTGTTCATACTGAAATGAATCTAGAAAAAGATGTTTGCTAGAAAGTTAGACAGAGAATGCTGTCAGCCTGGACAACAAGACAAAATGGGATGTGTCTCCTATCATCCATAACAGGAGTAGCCTGGAAGTAAAATGAAAGAGAAAATCCTTCCATGCATCATTTAACTGAGATTAGTGTATAAACATGAGTGAAATTAGACAATTAATGACAGATCTTTACTGTGAGGCATATGTCTTCACAGTGTATTTATACACAAACAAACAAACAAACAAACAACAAAAGGTAGTGCAGCTGTTGACAGTGAGGCAAAAGACAAATAAGACCAGTAAAAGTAAGCCTTTATTTTTCCATGCTGAAATGTTTGCTTGAAATAAAGCCAAACAATTTCTCTTTTTTAAATGGAGATGTATGACCATTTCACTGTGCACAGATGTTTATCTTAGTCTTAATTTCATCTTAGTCTTGAAAGAGATCTTCTGGTATGTCACTGGATGAGAAAGCAGACTTAATTCTTTCTATTTCCAGCTTGACCAGCAGTGCAATGCACCATGCATTTAGGAAAATACTGTTTTCACAGATTATACTAACACAAGTGTTAGCATTTTTCACTCCTGTTTCAACAGTCCTGAATTAGGTAAAAGGCCTAGATCAGTGTAAAAAGTCTTTCAAAATTTTAGGACTTTGGCCCACGGATCACACTGCTGGGGCACCACTGAACTCTAACCTCTGAACCCGACACAGAAAATTGTGAGTGAGGATGTGGAACACGCGGAAAAGTACCCCAGTCATAAATCTGTAGTCATGTGGTACTACCAACCATCTGGTAGGTAGGGAGCCTTCAGTAATTTTATAATGTAAATCCTTCCGAGTTTGCTAAACTGGTTTTACATAACTACACTTCTACCAGTAGGACAGCAGTGGCAGGACAAAACAATGCATTAAGGTATCTAACTCAGACTCTGATTCCTGCCTTCCTGACCTGTAACTTTACTGCTCTCTAATTTTAATCAGACCTCTACATTTCTGAAAATTGAGCAATATTAATTATCAAATATTGGGCAGGAAATGAAGAGATATTGGCATCAGACACATCCAGACAGAGATAGAATACATTGTCTAGGGCAATTAATAAATCTTTTCTTTTAAAATGACATTTTTAACTGAGGGTAACAGGTCTAAACACATCCGCTTATTCCACAAAACCATATTGCTACATCACTGCTTCAGTGGACCCAACCAGAGCTACCTGCTACTACTTTATGTTACTCAAAACAGCCCATGCTACTATATGGTTGTATATGGAGGCAACAGAACTATAGGCCAGCCAGAGAGCTAGTATAATCTGATACATTGAAATCATGCCATCAAGATTTCAGTATTTTGGTATTATGAGGTTCCAGAATAATCTGTCAAGAGAGGGCCATGGCTCAGGAAAAAGCTTCAAATCACATTAATACAAAGGTAGCAATAATAACTGCTACTGTCAGAATTTACTAATGAATAGTGAAGTACAAATCACTGAAATAGGATGGAGAAAAGAAAGAAATCTAGGCTAGTGGAAAGAAGATTACACTTTAAAGCACCACAATGAATTTATCATTACTGACTTCAACCTCAGACTATATTATTCTGAATGCTGTTTATTATGTCTCTGTTACTAGGGAGCTTACCCAATTTGAACCTCTGACATTCTCCTCTCTGAAAACTGATGGAGAATTTTTGCATTCATTAACCTTAATATGTTTTTATCAGTCTCAGAACTGAAAGCAAACAAACAAAAAAGCAGCTATATCCTGAACAGTAAGAGGTTCAGCTGTAAAAAACAGTCAGTGAAACAAGAACAAAGTGTGACAGTAAAAAACGGTTGATGAAATAGCTAGTGAAAGAAGACTTGAGTAGAAAGGACTGAGACTGGAATAAAATAATCAATTATCAGTGGCCAAGGGGCATCTGATACTTGAAAAGAAGAGGGATTTTCTTATTTTGTTCTTGGATGTTTGTTCCCATATATATAGAGCATACTTTCAAGTATGAGTTACTGATTTCATTTTAAGGGGAAAAATAAATAATAATAATAATAAAAAAAAAAAACCTCCGTAAGAAAAACACTATGGAACTTCTATTATTTTCTGTGGAGAAGTCTTGATGACAATGGTCCATGCCAGAGTCCAGACCTATGTAATATGTGGATACAGCCCAGGATGTCTCAGTCCAAGCATCTTTCCTGTCATTGATAACTAGTACATTTCAGTCCTGCTGTACCTTGTTTTGAAATTTCATTTTACTGTATTATCTTTCTGCCAGCTGAGTAAGATAAGGATGCCAGAACTAAGAGGCGGAGAAGGAGGAAAGAGGAATGGGAAAGGCTGGTTTACAATTGATTGGCCCCTCTTCTGGTTACTTTTTGAGAGTATCAGACATATGATAACAGATGTAAATCCTACTTTAAAAAGTAATAATCATTTACACTTGATTTTTCACCGAGAGAATGTTCAGAGATTCTAATTTCATGAGCTGTTTAAGACATAAATTCTGGGACCACACAAATAAGCCAACTGTGAGTTAAAGAAATAACACAGATACATGAATTATCAAAACTCTCATGATGTGTGACAATGCAAGATGCCTTATTCTCATAACCATTTCTCACTAAACAACCAATTATCACACCCAGAACTCTTTCCAGAGCTCAGTTCTGATCGTCATTTTCCTACTGCATGCTAGACAGAACTTATGAAAAGAATGTTTTGTGTGCTTTGAGATTTTAATATTTCATTATCAGCTTTGTAGTTTAGGAAAGCTGCTTTTCTTCTTCTGTGTGCTGTCTACCTGGCCATGTATATTTGGGCAGAGAAACAGCTCTGAGAAATAACCTCGGAAGAGGCAATTTTTCAAATGTTCTCCTTTAGATGGAATTACAATTATAAAACAATGCTAGGTTAATATTTTAAATTTTTTGGTATCAATAATGTAGATAAAAATACTAAAAGCCACTAAAGTTTGACTGTTCACTGCAAACACATTTACTTAGGCCTGTGTTCAAAAAAATGACAGGCTTCAAAGTTTGAGGTCTTGAGATTTTTAAAGTCCAAGAAGTTTCAAAGATAACAGAATCAAAAGACAATCTGCAGAGGTTTTCTACCACCCCTTTTCAATCAATGCAAGTTACTTGTATTCTGCAAATAAAGGAGTACAGGCTCCCTGGGAGAGTTCTGCAATTTTAACTGCACCCTAAAATTTGAAATTTCAATCCTCACACTATATCATAGGATAAAAGAATGACGCTGGACTTCAGAGAGCCCTTTCAGTCTGTTAAGTATTTCATTATCCAATTAAGATCTTCAGTTAGTGAAGGAAATCCTTATGCTGACCCTGTCTCTAAAAGCATAGTTAAATCTAATGAAAGGTTTTAAATTGCAATTTGAATTACACTCAGACACTGAAACTGTGTGTGAAACAAGCGTGTTTGAGCTTCCAGGTTACCTGCCGAGCATCTCCACAAGTGGTAAGGGAGAGCTAACAGCTTCAGAAGGGTTTATTGAAAAAAAAACCAGCACACTGTGGAGCAGAGTCTCCTGTACCAGCCAGTAAAAACACTGACTGCAGGTGTTTAATCTCCTGCTTGTGTTCCTCCTTGTTTGTGTGCCTGACCTAGTGCTGAGGAAAGGTGCCTCTGTCCACTCAGGAGTAAATCCATTGCATTGACTTTCCACCAAGTGACTCCAAGGTTTTAGGCATATGAGAGCCTTCTTTTGTTCTTTTTTTTTTTTTTTTCTCCTGTTAAACCTGTATCAACATGGCAAAAGGAATATGAGATCTGTGGCAGCAAAAAGGGAGACAGCGAAACAAAGTCTGTAGCCTTGTGCAGTATTATGATATCTGTCATAAACACACACCATTGGTCAGAAAGAAACAGAGGAGACTCCATAAAGTCACTACAGAGAATAAAACAAATGACTTCTAAGCACATAGTCCCATGTACCTGGTACATCACTGCCTGCACTTGGTTTTGATCAGAACAATTACGATTACCCGTATAGAAACAGAAATAAAAGTGGGTTTTCCTAAGCAAATACACTCAGGCACCAAAAGGTGCAGAAAACAAAATGGTCTGTGGATATTTCCAAACATGTCCTGAACCACCAGTTCCAGTAATGCTGCAGTTACTCTGTTCTGCGGCCTTGCTCTACACAAGCTCTACAGTGGGGGGAAACTGCAGCACATCAAGCTCTATGCTGCCATGACCAGCTTTCTTCTGGCATCTGTCTTCAGCCCCACTTGAAGCTCCCCCTGGCCTCAGAGTCCTTTAATCACTATAAATTTTATCCTTTTGCTTCAGCCATGGGCATGGCTAATTGTCCTTTCTCTCTGAATCTTCTTGCAACATGGAACCAGTTGCAGGTGAATTTTAAGAGGGGTCCCATCCTGTTGGGAGGCCAAGGAGCAACAGCCATCTTCTGACCATCCTGTGGACTCCGGTGAAACTGGGGTGGAAGGAGAATGTCTGGCCATACCTGGCATTGACGTTTTGCCATGGAGAAAAGCACTTCTGCAGACCAACTGCTGGGGTATTTTATCGCCAAGCAAAAAGCCACGTAATTAGTTTTAAGCACTTCCCAGGTTAGGCAGCTGCTGAGCAAGGGGGGTTTGGATTGCCTAGATACAGCCTTAAACCTAGAGTAACCGGCTTCTAATGTGAAAGCTAATTCTCTGTGATGTCTCAATGTGCCATTCATGCTGTGCCACCAGGGAACTCAGACGTGCTGCACTTGCCTACCTGATATGAATTCTCCTTTGATAGTTACCAGATTGCCTATTAGTTAAAGCAGTATAAATGTAGAACATGCAGTTTCTATACCACCTGCATATTCACAGTTCTGCCATGAACTGAGATTCATAAACTGGGATAAAACTTTTACAAACATTGATTTTATGGCAGACTGCCTCTGGGGAAAATCACATCTTTTGTTAAGGCAGTAGCCTTCTGCCAACTGGAAATCATGTCACTGAAAATCCCCTTCTGCATTGTCCATTTAATCTCTGCTTGCAATTTTTGCAAGTTGGTTTTTTTGTTTGCTTTTTTTATTTTTTTAACCTTTTATGTAAACAGTCATGCTCTCAGCATCAAAAGATAATGCTGGCATACTGGAACTGAGGTATATACAAAACAAGAAATACAAAATAATTTGGTTTTTTTCCTATTTGATGTGTCTGCTCTATATGGTACAAGTTAAAAAAAACAGTTATAAAAAAAAAATCAGGTTATGATTATATATTGAAAACTCCTGCAACATTTAGTATTATAACCTAGTAGGATTTTCATTTACAAATACTGCCTTAATGAGGATATGTGTGCAATAAGATGGCAAAATTACTTGATAGCATCTTTATGCAATGCTGATCAGTAACACTAAAAATACATTCAACAACTGATTTATAGAATACAACTTATCTGTCTGTAATTTTTAGTATAATTGGATACAGTATAAGAAAAAAAGGATAAAAAAGGTGGCTGCAGGTTTTCCTCATAATTTCCTTCCTCAAGTTCAATTGCAAGATATCTTCCTTTGCTTCCTCTCTTGAAGACAGGAGCCATTTACACATAGAATACAGACAAAAGGAACTGACAAATTTATAGTTTATGAGAACAATTGATTGTAAAAATGTGTGGATTGGTGTTCTTCCATAGAAACAGCACTGATTCTAAACTCCACACTGCTGTGTCTAAGAGCTGGGGAAAAAAAAAAAAAACATGCAGGAAAAAATTCTGCCTGAGCTAGACACGATTAGTGTGTTTGGTCTTGAGATATGCAGTGGGAACAGCCTATAGAAAGTGACATTTTTCTTGACTCGTCCTACAGTCTCATCCTTAGCCGCTCAAGGCAGAAGGGCATCACCATGATTATAGAAATGAAAGAAAGAGAATGAACTTTTTGTCATCCTTCTTCTTTTCCTTCTTCTGTGCAGAAAGGGAATGTACAACTGAGAAGCTACATAGGAAAAATTAATAATGTATTATAAATGGTGAGGAAAGTACCCAGAGGTCAATAAATTTTCATCCTGTAGGCTCCAGGAGCAAGTTTAATCTAACAGGTATTACATTGTTACTGGTATGCAATATTGTAATTCAGTGTGACCAATGGAAATAGTATTCAGTACTAAATAGCCAACAAAGCAGCAGGTCCAAACTATCTGCATCTCATTTCAGATTTAATTATTGCAATAACATCTCATTTGCCTCAAGGTATTATAATTATAATTTGAAATGGAGTGGTATTTTAATATGAATGTAGTTAATGAGGCAATAGGTTGAAAATGTCCATAGCATTGGGCTTTAAAGTAGAACAAACTATTTTAAAAATGCATCATCACTGATAGTTAAGTGCATTTTCATTCTGCCAAATGCAGAGTATACACTTGAGTGATTTATAATAATTTTTACAAATTGCAGTGGTTTTAAGTTAAAAATTGCTAATAAATGCAGGCAGTAATTAAGAGTTCTTCTGCTGCATTTGGCCATTTAGACTGCATCAGGCCATGATTTAAAATGTAAATGCTCATTTAATTTCAAGACAAAGAAAGAAGAAAAGTCTGTCTCAGCAAGCTTTCAGTTCTCTTGTACATCAATAAAAATATTCTGGTACATTTGTAATTTAACTAAATGGCAAAAAAAATTTCTTCAATAACGTGTACAAACATTAGCATTTTATGTCTTAATATATATTGGATTATATAGTTTCAATATATATATTTTTTTTAAATAATATTCTTAAAATTATCTATAATTGACTTTGAATTACAAAGTACTCTCTGGAAACTTTAAAATAAATTATTATCATAATGATTTGCAATTTAAAAATCCCTCAGAGCCCAAGGAGATGTTTCTGCATAACTATGTTATAGTTGTGAAACACTCATATCTATAACCCAGGATAAGATGTTCCCTAAGAAAGTAAATTATTTTTTCTTTTATGCCATTGACAATATTTTGTCATTATTAAGTAACCTATTATAAGCACCTCAGCCTACACGAGTTATTTCCCTAGGGATTAGTTTGAGACATTGAAACTGATTGCTAGCACTTGCTAATCCCTTTCTGCTGCCTGTGAAAGTCTGAAACACTTGGTATTTTGCAAGTTGACAATTTCTATTTGGCCATCAGATATTTTCAACATTTAAAATTTTTAAAGTTTTTGTTCTTTTGAGTTTTTGTTTGTTTTTTTTTAATCAGAGGTAACAGCACATATTCAACACAGAGTTTAAGATGACTCAGGACTACAGCAAAAATACTTTTTTCCTTGAGCTTCATGGAACAGTCACAGGCAAATTGTTTAAAGACTTTTTTTTCCCCACAAAATATGGTAAAGTTACCACTAAATGATTAGATTATTTTTGCTTCTTCTCTACTTAAATTTTGACTTCTGACATTCCTCCAAATACTTTCCCTTCTGAAATCTGAGATTTTTACCTCTGTCTTCATCACTGGCATCCTTTCCCCATTTTTTTATTTTAAACTTAATGAAGCAATTACAAGCCAGAGAATGTTTGTCAAAATAATTGGTTTTTTTCACTTCAGTTTACTTTAAAGTGAACTTCTGCTCCACTCTTTCTGACTGCTATTTGGTAACATTTTAGTCTCTTCCAAAATTGCAGAATTTGTATTAAAACTAACCTATGAGGAGAGGAGCAATACGACGATAGACTCACAGTGATTATTTTGTCTACAATAAATTAGTCCCAATTCTTTTATTCAAACTAGAGTCTTTCTCTAACCCTACACAAAACCAAATGTTGGTAGACTGCTTGCAATCACTCCTGTGTTTCCACTGGCTACTGGCTAGATCTGGTATGCTGTTTCCTAAATCATTTAGCTGTAACTGATCCCTTTTAAGTCTCTGATATATTTGTCCTTTCCTGGTTTTCCCTCCTCTGGCTCGAGTACCGTAAAATTTGCTTTTAATTATTTTTTTAAAAAATTCTATCAGAAACTGTTGCACACATTCATCCTAACCCTCCTGAATCTATTATCAGCAATGGCAAATCCCAATGGGACATACATACTTTTGCAGTACCTCCTGATTAAGATGTCCCAGAGGTATAGCTCTGTGTTCCAAAAATATAATACACTTTTTGCATATTCTGCTCTACATGACTTATGCCTGCTGTGCTAATCAGTCATGTCACTCAATAGCTATTTTGAGTTCTTATTTCTTACTTTTTAAAACTGAAAAATTTATTAAATCAGGATGATGTACAGTAGCCTTTTTAGCAGTTTACCATTGTCCAGGAATGCTGTGGAGCAACTATCATAAAGACACCATATATCATGGTATTCTATGGTTCTGATTCTAAATTATCCAGTACTGAGATTTAGCATACTATGTCAATGCTTAGGAGGTCTTGCCCATAGTTCTCATTAATGAACATTTGTAATTTGAGAGTTCAATTTTAACAGCAGGATAACCACTGCTAAGCTGGTAGTACCACTTCATCCTTAATGATTAAGCCAAAAGCTCTTTCTATATTTGGGTACAGCCACAGGGGCATTGAATCCCACTAAACAGTACACTCCCACAAACATCTGGCTATTCTTTAACTTTCCTGCTATCAGTATTACTTCTATGTTTTCACCTGTCCCAGAGCTCAAAGCAGGAATATAATGTGACCAGCCAAATATCTCACAGTCTCAAATGCTCCGTGCTGTACTACCAGAGTCTGTTACCCTGTGTTCTTGCCCAGATACTGATCTACATTCTCCTGCCCACAAATGAGGCTGCAATTTAGACAAGTATCACAATATCTCTATGCTGTTGTTCTCCATTTTCACTTCTAGGGCAGGCATTATTTTTATCTGTCCTAACCCACTAGAATTAGCCTTTCACTTTCTTCATTCTGATAAATAGGCTACAAAATCCTAGGATCCTGGGAAGAAGGGTTCTCTAATTTTAGTTTTTTGACCTTCCCTCCTTGCAAGTATTACCATCCATGGCTGTTTTCTGCCTCACTGTCACAGCTTATGCCATGCACAGGAAGGATGTTAGTTACAATGTTTTCATCCCACTGAACCTCTCCTGGAGGGATGTGGATACCCTCATAAAGATACCAGAATTTTTCTTTTCCTCTCTTCTTGTGCAGAACCATCTGTAGTGACAAAACAGCATTGTTAAGTCATCAGTGTACTGAACATTTCATCCAGCTCTATGTGCAAAAACTAAATGTCAGGTGCCAGATTTATGACTCCACAGGATATAAATATTCCCTCTCTGGAAAGGTCACACAAGATTATCATCAATACATAAAGCAGACAGTGACAACAGTGTCCATTTCAGTACCTTCAGTTGTTTTTAGATCTATAAGTTGCTGTGCAGTTGTTTTACAACCACCATAATGATTAATCAATATTCAGTAACGTTATTTTCTGATTCTACAGTAATGGTCTTTCATGGACTTCAGATCACAGCTTTGCCATGAAAGAGCAGTCTCCTCTTTTCTTCTATTTCTAGTCTTCAATCTCTAGTTTACAAAATTCATTTCCCATTGGAGTTGTCTAGAATTTGTCATTAATTACTGGTGGGCTATTACTCACTGTCAAAAAACTTTTTTGTTTCATTGTTTTTTTGCCTTTTGTTTTAATTGAATTGACAATGTTTGGGGTTTTTTAAATAATAGTATCTGGTTCTGATTCATCCTGGATTATTCACATTGGATTGACGTGTTGAAGCATAATCTGGTAGAGTTTTATAGATCGTGCTTTAATTTTCACAGTATCCAGATGTTCTGCTGTCCTGAGTATTTAGTCTTTGTATGTTCTAGGACTGAGGATCCTACACTTTTTCCACATAAAATTTTGCCAAAATCCTTCCTCGATTTGTTTCAATTGCATCTGACACTACCATAGCTCTCTGCAACAAAGCACTTTCCATACTTTCATGCCATCTGTCTCAGAAACTTCTACAATCAAGGACTCCCGTCATTTGTACATAGTGGGAGGGAAGTTAACACCTGACTAGTCTTGGAAACTCATCCTTCCAGGATTTTCATTCTTGCCTTTCTATATATTTGTATGTTAAAACTGATTTAAAATTAGATTCCTCTTTCAGATTAGTCTTTGAAGTGGTATCCCCTACACTAGTTTCCTTAGAATGCCCCACATTATGTGACAAGAACTATTCACAACATACAGAGTATCTATTCCTTCATATTTGCTTTTGATACTTCTAAGGATCTGCAAAACTACTTTAAGCTCTCAATTCCCAATACCGAGACAAAGGCAAGCTTCAGAGAGACATACACTTCCCCTTACAGATCTATGACCTCAGAATCCCATGTCCACTGAATTCTCATCCTGGTTTCTGCTGCAAAATTCAGATATCTCAGTATTTCAGATATACCAGTACTGCAGTGCTGCAATGAATAGTGCTGTAGTAAGCACAATGTAAGAAACAGAGCTTTCATGTGCATACAGCAGTCTCAGACTCGGCTGCTTCTAACTACATCAAAAACAACTTCAATTATGCCCTATATCCAAACTAATACATGTCCTTCATGAAAACTGTTCTTTTTTTCAGTTCTGCTATAACCTTTGTTATCTTTCTTTAAGAAAAAAAAGAAGTCTGTTACAGCTGAGAATGCATATCAGAAATTTAAGTTAAGGCACATGATAGAGAAACTATAATTGTTACAATATCCCCAAAAGTCAGTGTGAAGGTTAAACTGTAAAGAAATTCGCGTATGTTAAGGGAGAAACACACAGCATAATCCCTATGCAATCTGAATTCTTCTACGGTAGTAACACCACAAAGAAACCATTTGGTTTCTGTTAAGATTTTCAGAGCTTGTGATTCCAAATCTTGTTAAACTGATTTTTTGAACATATTGTCTTCTTTTTTCCTGCTAGTTTCACACTAGTGAAAGATAATTCACACATTTCTTTACCTTGGCAAGTCTCAACACAGAGTGAAGCACGCCAATGTTTTTGTGAAGTACATATTTAACCCCTCCACCACTGCTCTTCCTTAGCATTTGAAAGAGTGCCTTTTAATCAATCAGAAATGCAAGACAAAGTTTGTAGGCAGATGATGATGATGATAATGATGAAGGTTATAACTAAAATAAATGATGACAAAAGCTACTTAAATGCGAATTTGTATCTCTTAAAAAGTTCAGTAGAAGCTGATCTATTGAACAAAATAAATAGTGCAATGAACTCAGTGCTGACATTATATGCCTTTTAAGGACTACTTTGGATTAGTTTTGATATGGTCCAGAAAACTGAAGGCCTGAAGTATTAAAATGCACTTCTGCAGCTCATCTTCTGTTTTGCTTTTGTTCTGTAGGAGTACCTGGTATGAATTCTGAGCTCATTACTTGCCACGGATCAAGCACAGTAAGTGGACATGATTTAAAGTTCCTATTCAAAAGTGTACACACAATCTACACTAAAATGATCACAAAAATGCACACCAACTTGCCTGGCTGATCTATCTAATTAAGTTGAGTTTATAGCAATACTTCCCACCTTCACTTATACTTCTCTGTATGCCCGAAAGTTAATCTCCATCTCTCCCCATGTCTTTGTCTCCTCAGCTTGCAAACTTTTCCTACAAATCATGCCACATTTCTATACTTACACCCTCATGGCTCCAGCACTGCTATTTGCTAAAAAGTGTGTCACTAAGGAAGATGGGAACAGGCTACCTATACACAGTGTCCTCTCCTAGTTAGTTTACTGGTTCCTATTAAGAGAAATATAGACAGAAATTAAAAATGTTCTTACCTGAAAGCATAATTAGCACTCTTACAATAATCAGCCCACAGGTTAGGAAGTGCATAGCCATTTTGTTGAGGAGACTGTTCATTGTCACTGGTTATATGAGTAATTTTTTCTTCTTTTTTTTTTTTTCCCTAACAGCTTCAAATTAGAAGTCAGAAATGGCTTACATCATTTACTTTCTACCTATCAAGCTTCTTTTTTTCCCCTTATTTTTCTTTTTGAATGGGTACAAAGGTTGTATTTTGCCTTGTGGAGTATGGGCAGTTTCCCCTCTCAAAGGAAACTCAATGACACAGCAAGAAAACTTCTGCGGGACTCAGTACCCTAGGCAACATGGGAACAGCTGAAAAACACTACTAGGTAACTCTGGCGCAAATATACTAATGCAAGAGCAGAGTATCCTCAGAGCAGGAGTGCATGGTTGTTTATGGACTGGGAAAAAGGTACTGTCCATTGTTTCCATTTGATTTTGGATGCTATTTAACATAAAGCATTTTAGTTATATTTTCTTCTTCTCTCATATTGCACTAAGACACTTTTCCTTTGTGTTACCATTCCCCCTCCTGGCCATAGCTGTCCAATTGCTCCCAGTGGATTGAGCAGAAGGGGTGCAGCAGACTGAGTGTGGGAAGCACGTATTTGACAGAGTTCTCTTCCGGACTGCTCCAGCACTCCCCCTCATTGCACTGCTCCGGCTTTGTGGGGCTTTTTGGTTTGCTTTTTTTTTAAATGCTTTTCATGATAAGCCAAATTCTCTGTGTAGAAAGGCTGTGGGTGTATTGTGCTTGATCTGGCAGTGTGAGTGTAGAAGAAAAGCAATCTAGAAGTTTTTTTACCTTAATAGGGAAGACCTATTAAATTTTGTGAATAAAACATCAGTGATGATGCAAGCATAGGTTTGGGGAGGGTGTTAAATTACAGGGGGTGTTGAAGTAGCAGAACAAATTATGTACTTGACTACAAAGCAGGTACATCTTATCAACTCTGTAAGAAAGCCTCAAAATTAAAAGATAAAATTTATGGCCTAGAAGTACAACTTAAACAAAAATGTGATGTCAAATTTATTTTAAACAGACTGTCTATATTAACTTATTCTTAGAATTACATTAATGAAGTACAAGTGAAGTTTCTACCCTTTGTTAGCCTAACAGTTCCTGCCAGGCCAAGGCAATTAAGTGTCTCTCCATCTTGCAATACTACAGTATGTAGGGCTTTACCAAAAAACAGAAAACCAAACAGATTAATCTGAAGGGTGTGCACACCTTACTGCATAGGATTCTCTTAAGATGAATCTACAAATTTAAACAGTCAAGCA
>VXBX01001934.1:232203-252048 GCA_013400415.1 Scytalopus superciliaris | reverse complement strand
ATTTTTTTTTTTTTTTTATAAAAGGTGGCAGTGTCTTTAACAACTACACTACTTGCACAAACTAGCAATAACATAGTAGAGGACCTAAAACAGCTATTCAGACTCAGTTTGTTGCATTTGTAGGACTAGGGATCTGAATGAATACTGGCTTCACTTGGTCAACTAAACATAATCACCAAGACTGGGACCTCAATAACACCAAAAACAAAGCAAACAAAAAACACCAGAAAACTCCACAATAAATTTATAACTCACTTTTGATATTTGCAATTTTGTGGGTTTTTTTTTAATTTGCAGTATTTTTTAAATAATTCAACAATAGCATATGTAAGCGGCAACAAATTTATTTATTCTCTGAAATAATTTCAAATGTCATATATGAAAGCAAAAAAGCCTACACCAATTACAATAACTAAGTTCTTAGTAATTGACTACTGTTCCCAAGATCAGATTCATTTAGTATCAGCAAGTTGAGCTAACATGCAATTGGAATCTATAAAGAGTAAGAGCTGTCATCCTGGTAATTCAATATTTTGTTTAAACTATTTTTTTTTTTTCTTTTTTAAATTTTTAAATCACAGTATGGATATGACAAAGTATCCCACTTTGACATTTTTGAAGGAAAAGATTTTTTTTCCAATTCAAAATATTTCATTTTAACTGGTATAGACTCAGGCCAGTCCCAATTACCATGGCTCTTTATACTTTTATTCCCTCCAAAAGACAAAATTCTCAAACATCTTAGATTGCTTTTGTGTTATTCATGGTCTTCAGACTTCCTACGACAAACAGTAGGAACCAGCACATTATTAACAATGCTACAGAAGCTGTCTGAGAACCATTTATGCCTCTAACCTCAGCACATCTGGAAAAGCGCAAAAGTTGTGATGCATCACAGACATAGCCTGCCACTAATGCATAGAGGTGATTCAACCAGCTCAAAAACTAGAGTTGATTTTTATAGATAATTCCTGAGATGGAAGGAACCACAGCTCCAGTTTTTATGAGGGTTTTTTTTTTTCAAACAGAAATAAATAACTGACCAACTGATCTAAATGAAAACATTTCAGTTGGTATATTAAGTCAAAACATTTAACTTGCCTTCCATTGCGCCTTTAAGTAATTTTTAAATTTTTGTTTTTTTTAATTTAAGAAAGTTAAATAAATTTCATTTTTCTGGGAAACCTAGTATTGACTAAGCAATACTCTCTCTTTTTAATTAACTGCATATAAAATTTTCAACTCTTTTAGAGTTTGACAGTACTTGAGGTTGAAAAGAAAACAGGAACACAGCCAAGAAACAAGGATATTTTTTCTTCCAGTCTCATTATTAGCTACAGTTTGTATTGCTTACAGTCAGAAATCAAGTTAATTTTTGGCAAAACCTGAGAAAAGGAGGCTACCTGAAAACTTGAGTTTCAACAGGGGGAGCAGGCAGGGAACCAGTCACATGTTCCCAGGCTTCAGGGACTGCCTTCTTGCTTGGCAAAGGCAAAAGAGCTTGTTTCCAAAACACTGACAAAACCCCCAAGAATCTATGCTCAGATTGTGAAGTTACGCTGGCATTTTCTTGACTATGTTTATGAGCAGTGATCACTTTACATAAAGATATGCCAAGAATCACTGGAAATTACTTGGGCACAGTACCATAAGAACAGATTATAATATTTTCAGAAATGTCTTTGCATCAGTTACAAGAAGCTCACTGCAGGAAGAGAACTCTGAAGGAAACAGAGCTTCAAGTAATGCTTTCATCACAGTCTCAAATGGGAAACAGAAGGTGACTCCATCTTATGATGCCTTGAGATACTACGACTGGATGGATGAGCTACAGAAGATTTAAGCAGATGTCCAGCCAGAACCAAATTAATTCACTTTGCTCACAAGAGAGTTAAGGTTGTCTAACCTTGGCCTTCATCCAAGACTCTGTTTTCTTAATGGTTTATATCTGGTTTGTTTTTTTTTTCATTCTTTTGTATTTTTATTCATACTGTTTAATTTTCCATCTTTTCAAAAAGCAATGATGGTGGAAGAGTGACTCTTGCTTTGGAAGTCTTTACAATCGTATGATTTAGTCAAAAATGAAAGCTCATTCACCTACAAAAAAGGACAGAGTGCCCTTAAGGTTACCATGCCCTCACTGGAAGGTAGGATTTGATTAGCTCATTGACAGCTAGCCCCCAAACATTCATGAAACGGCACAAAAGGCTGAGCTCGGCTGCCTGACAGCTCTGTTGTGAAACACAACTCTTTTATGCTTTTTGCTGCATCTGTAGCTCTCCAGGCACATGATGAAATGAATACACAAAAACATTAAAGAGTAAAGAATATATATTAAGTAGATAGCCCCAGCACCCAGAACTATGCCCTCACTCTTGCTTAAGGTTTTTGTGGGGTTTTTTGCCATAACATTGAGCCATCTCCTTTGAATCCATCAGCTCCCTGAACAATCACAAATAGATAAGCCCCTGAGCACTGCTCATCCCAAAAAGCCACATCTGTTTCAGTCACTATGCAGCCACAAATGAGCAACAACACAATTATAACATAGCTCATAACAAGTGAAATTCAAAATGCTGCTTACATTGCTGCTTGCAGTGATAACAAAATTAGGAGAGCAACAACAAACACTGAAACCACTCAAGCAAACAGACTAGAATACATGTTAGGTTTTTGTGGCAGCCGCATCCTAGTGCTTTCTCCAGGCTTTCTTCTTCCCCTGATGTAATTTTTCCCCTTGACCACATCTCACTTTACATCAAAAAAAGAGGCATTCTTTCTTGTAGAATGTGCAAATTGGATGTATGGTATGAGATGAAGAAGGGTAGAGGTAACATGAATCCTAAACTGACAAATAAAAGAAGAGCCGGAAAAGAAAGTTAACGCAAATAATCAAGTCACACATATTCAGAAATCTTTGAAGAGCTATGTGCATATTGCAAGTTGCAGCAGGCCTGCAGGCAGCTTTAATTTGCATGAATGGCTGTAGCACAGAAGCGAAAGGCTGGATGACTGGATGACCTTGGCAGCATTCTGAGGGTCACTGAAATGCAGCTTCTTCAGTCAGGCTCAGAGGGACTCCTTTGATAGGATATATACCAGTATTTTCTTCTTCAAATTTTTCTTTTCTTTAGGGAACATAATTATAAATGCAGTGAAGCTGTAGTATTCTCATTTGAATTTTTCCTGTTTTAAAAATTTAAATATTTTCCTCTCTGGGTATTATTTCATTGTATTCTACTTACAGAATGCATTTTGCGATTTTAGCAGTATTTTGGGACACTTAGCAGGCCACTGCTACTCATCACTATGTTAGTCAGCATAAGCTGTGTTTCTTACTAGATTTTGATTAATTATCATAAAATCAGCATATGAATACCCACTTCATGCCCCTTTCCTTTCCACTTCTGAGATACAGCTGCAGAAAATGTGCAGGTAGTGTGCTTTAGGCAGCAAAAGTGGCAGCATCAGCAGGGTTAGATACCTATTTCCTAACTGATTCAAACAGTTGATGCTCACTACCCCCTGATTAAGTCTGTTACATTTTGGTTGAATACCATTAAACTGAGCATAGTTATCACCATGCTGTTACTATAGATAAAGAAATCATTCCATACATAAAAATAGCATCCTAATAAAAAAATACATAAAGATATTAAAATACTAAGGGGATAATGCATGCTCCTAAAATTTAAACACAAACACAGTAAGCTTCTATAAAGCAGACACTCAAATTCCTGTGTTGACAAGGAGAACCTATTTCTTTTCTAGATGATAGCTCAAGTTTGCAATTAGATCAGTGTATCTCATGGGTAGGAGGATAGGTAGGAAAAGTGCAGGAGACAATAAAGATGCTGAGAGAACACAAGCTCAAACACCAGACATAGTTCCAACACATTTCATCTTCTTAAAATACCTGAGCATAGCAAAGATGAGATGACACAATGGAGAGAAAAAGACACTTGTCGTACAGAACTCTGCTAAAATTTATTGACCTAGAAATAATATCTCACATTCCTGGTTTGTAGTTTTGATTACTGCACCTCATACTCAAAAATGGAGACAAGCTTCTTAAAAAGGTTCAATTTAGTACAAAACAGTACAGTTTAATTGCAATACATTGTGCTTGGCAAAATGGATTGACACAGGCATGTCACTTTTGCATCCTTTTTCTGCTAGTTCTGTCTGTATTCAGAGTCCAGTCCAAGTTCTGTGTCCTGCTATTCATAGCCCTAGGAAATAATTCTTTTGTGTAAGGAGCCATTCTGGTTGTGTAATCTTAGACAGCTGAAAACCACAAAAGTAGACCTCACGAAAACTAATAAAATGTAATAACAGGAAGAGCTTGATCCACATTAATTGCAAAAGTATCTTTAAAAATTGGATTGGGGAAAAAAAAATCCCTTCCCCATATCCATCAGAAGGCATTTATTTCATTTAAAAGTGACTGAAAAATATGCATGATGTAAATCCATCACAAGGCAGAACAGCAAGGCTGCATCCCGCATTTAAACAATGAATAGTGTCATGTGTTGTAACATTTAAAACAAGAAAAAGAGTTAGAATTTCTCAGCACTTTGTGTAGGACTTAGCTCCAAACTAAAATATGTAAATGTGTCTAGTTTTGAGTAATGCATCCAAACTCTGATTATAGCCCTTGGGAAGCCAGTTCAGCCAGTGGAGCCTGGAGAGAGAGGCCAGGATCTACCGCTACTTTGCTGATCACCGTTCTGAAAAGTCCATATCAGTAATTCTGCAAGGTATTCTCTTTAGCCCAAAAAATCCCCTAAGAAATATAAAAGTTCTAGTTATTTGGATAGATTCTTCCATCACAAATTAGAATTAGGGTGTTCATTAATCCTGCTGCTTTTCAAACTCCTGCAATTTTACAGTGAGTCTCATAATATTTTCTTCTTTAAAACTCCAGTTTTTGTATTATCTTAAACCCATCAATGTCTTATAACTCTCTTTGAAAAAAAAAAAAAAAGGTATGAAAAACAACATGAAAATATGAACAATACACGCTGCAAAATGGAAGTGATAGAAGACATAGTCATGTTTTCACATATTTGTAACTACCAGTGCTGGTCTTCCTTGACCCCAAAAGCTCCAGTTATTCAAAGAGTCATGGCCATGAAAGTCCCCTATACTTCCAAGGTACCTTAGTTTACCTTCCGAGTCCACCCAACACAGATAGCTCCTCAGTATTGGCTAGTTTGAGAGCATAGCTGATCAATAACAATTTTTTGTATTTACATGTATAAATTCTGATGACAGACTATTCCCTGGGTGATGTGGGAGAAACTTGAACATATCGCTTAAATTACAGATCATATCTAGTTCAGATCTCATGCTCAGTAAAAACTCGTGGCTTCTTTTCACCTACACCTTTAAGACTGATATTTGATTAGGAAACACCTCATGAGCTTTGTCATCTTTTAGAATGTTTGCTTCTTAAACTTTCTTTATCATTTCATGCACTTCTCTATATATTTTGTTTTAAATTAATTATATTTTCCACTGTGGTTAAGTAAAGAAGCAATTTTTTTTTTTCTTTTTATAACATTTTATTTACCTGTGTTTTCTTCATAAGGAAGTCAGGATTACCCTTGCTAACTAATTTTCTTCACAACAGTCATGATTTCCAATGTTTTCCAGAATGAGAGAGGCAAATGAACAAATCTGAAACATTCTTTTTGAAGTAATTTTTTTTTAACCAATCTTTTCAACTTTAATTACCTTCTGCCTGGACTTTAAATCAAGGTCAAAGTACCAATGAACATTTAAAACTGTCAAAAGATTTACCAGTATTTTTCTGACAGAAAATGTGGTTTTTCTTTCTGATTTCAAGCAAACTCTGAAGTCAAGAGAAACTTAGAATCATAGAATGTTAAGGGTTAGAAGGGACCTTAAAGATCATGAAGTCCCAACCCCACTTCCATGGATGCCTTCTACTATACCAGGTTGCGCAAGGCCTTAGCCAGCCTGGCTTGGAGCTCCATAGTATCTTAACTTTTATTCTCTGAAAATCTCTGCTTTGAGGTCTGTCTAAAATATTGCTTGGCTCATACATCTTTTGTAAGAGGATCTGTCATGGGAAAAGTCTGTGGATAAGTAAAAATGTCTACTCTTTTATGCTACTCAAATGATTCCTTGCAAAAAACTGCAAACTAATCAAAATCATTCTGTTTCCTATTGTATTTGCTGGCAGTTATACCATCATGAGTGAACCACCTAATTACATAAACAGCCATGATATTTCTGGGTCAGTTGGCAATTGCATTTGGAGGCACAGGAGTCCCAAGGAATATCTGAGAACCATAACTGGCAGAAGCTACATCTGCAGTATTTCTCTATTTAACTTAAGGGGCAATGATTCAGTCATTCAGCATTTGTCCACCAATCAACGAAAGGCCAAGTCCTTACTTTAAGCCTCTGGACTTAATGTGCAGATGTGATTTTGTTCCTTCATAACCTAAGCAGCATTTTTTCAGATATTAAGACTATTCTCATAATTTATTACACAATAGAAAGGCTTTTTAGAAAGAAGAAAAAATCAGAAATTAGCAAACATATTAAAAAACCCTTGCCCTTATAAAATAAGAGCATTGGAAAAATAAGCAAAAGTACATGATGTGATGAGGATAAGTTGAAGCTTTTAATTCATACATATTGCTAAGTCGAACAGCTAAAATTCTCTGTTTTCTCACAGACATTTCTAGCTCCTTCTTCAGAATTTCTCCTCATTTGCTGCTGTTTGAGTAAGAAGATAATTAGAGCCTTTCTTTCCCTCTTTTTTTTTTATTTAAGCATAGTTTTCTTGATACAGAAGATCTACTGCAGACAGAGATAGACTAACAATTCACCTTTTTTTTTTTCAGAGAGGGAAGGCTGTCCATAGACCTACTGTATGAAAGGAGACAGCTTTCACTCCAGTATGAACAATACAGGATGTCTGTCAAGAAAAACAGCAAAGGAGATGTGATCTGGTGAATCTTGAGCCAGCCTATGTCACGCTGTTCTTTCTGCAGCTATGTTCTATTTCTCCAGCCAAATCCGGTCCTGGATTTCTCTCTATTAGGTACCAGTGACAGGAATTTATGGCATTGTAAGATATCGAAACTATAAGGATGGAAGATGAAATATTTTACAATTTTTCACTTGCAGCACACTTTACTTCCCTGTTCCTAATAGGTACCAATGGCACAAACATGAGAAATGCATTAAGTTGGGTACAAATGATGCAGTATTTACTCATCAATCTCTGTTAAAGTTTGTTCAGTAAGGACTAAATTTAGTCCTTACACTTCAAAATAAATAGACAACTCCCTCCCTCCCTGGCCCCTGCCTTCCATCCTCCACTAAAAGCTTTCAGTTGTAGCACTTGGAGAAAAAGGCACATAAAGCCCATAAATGAGTCAGACCAAACTGACACTTTAATCAAACTTGTAGCACTTGGCTGTAAAGCACTATGAAAAAAAGTAAGAAAAAATGAAACGCCCTTAAGGATAGCTGCACAAGCCAGGACTGCCATCACACAGGGAATAAATATTGGAAAAACAATAATCTAGAAAGGCTGATGCTGAGAGAATTAAATTAAATACCCACGCAAGTTAATTACTGGGAAAGAAAAAAGTGTATTGGAAGGAGCAAAAGAGAAGATAGACAAATAAACCTGCTACCTACAAAACTTGATTCCAACTGTTCCTTCTTCTATTCCCAATATAGTGTACATTACAGTTGGTACTCTGACTGGAGTAGATTCACAGTAGTGCAAGAAGAATAAAAATTTAGCCCATAGGTTTTCCACTTTACTGGATTTCATCTGTGTCTGTTTATTGGAATTCTTGGTAAGTACCCTGGTGTTCCAGATTAGAAAATGTGGAACTTTTCCAAATCCTTCTTTCTCACTTCAACACTGTTCTTTGGAGAAGCCCTCCAGTGTGCAGCCACTCACCCCTCTGTATGGGCAGTGAAGTGCCAAAAGCAGTTGTATTCATTTGGTATTCATTTCTTCTCTCTATAGGCAAAACCCACCCAGTTCTGGATTGCAAGTATCTATTTAGCATTTCACATAAAGGTAAGACAAATCAAAGATGACACTAGAGCATTCTCTAAGGAGAGGGCTGAAGAGTATAAATCATCAGTGTACTTCAGTTGCAATTGGAGCTTCCACTACTCTTGGAAGTAAGACACCTATTTCACAGCAGCAGCTGGAAGTAGCCCAAATAACATGACATAGAGCATGGGAAATGAAGAGATGCTATCCAGAAGACTATCATACATTGAGAATTTACTGACCCATGTAACAGGCAACATGAGTAGCCACAGGCTGGGCTGTTTGGTACTGCACTGCATGGACAGCATGGCCTCAGGCCTGCATTGTGTTACACTTTTTCCTTGGCTGCAGGAGAAACTTAGAGGACTGATTATAACAGAGGAGGCTGCAGGCAGCTCGCACTTGGTACCAGCAATTACATCACCTGTGTGTCTTTGCTTTAAAATGAACTAGCAAGTTCTTATGCAAAAGTCCATTTCTTTCACAGCAGAAATTATGAATGGAATAGTTTTTCCTCCAAGAGTATGTCAGAAGAGCAATAAAGACTACAATGCTGGCAAACCTCTCCATGCTGTGCCCAGACTGGCAGCACATCCTATGACACTGCATACCTGGAGTTCTCACATGAGAAGGACCATGAGATTACCTATTCTCTTCATTTTTCTGTTAGCTGCAGTAAGTGGTATTCTTAGCAAAACCTTAAGGAGCCTGAGTCCATTTCTTACTGGGATCATAATGAACATTGTCACTAATGGGGTCTAACAAAAAAGCCATATAGACTTGGACTGAAATTGCTGTGAGCACTAAAACTCTTTCTACAGTTCTGTTAATATCATAGATATCAGTGCAGTAGAAATACATTTTGCTCTCCTTCTTTAAAAAGTCAGTTATAAGACTGATACACATCTCATAAATTTACAAACTTTCATTATAGTTCCAATGCTCACTTGTTCTCAGAAGCAGCTTAATTAAGTATTGAAAGGTTTTTTCCTTGAGATCCCATTTTAAACTAATTGCACTAAAAAAATATATTTTAGAAATCTGAAATGTGTTATAAAGATTTACATAGAAAATGTTTCATTTGCCTTTCACCAAACTACTTCAGTGCAGTACTATGCATTCAAATCTATTGCAGGAGATACCATATTCTATCAAGCTCTGGAACATAGACCCTATCATGTGATCCATGATATGTGGATGGGAGAAGAGTGCATGTCCCAACCTTGAGATTAGTTCAGTTGGTTAGAGTATAGTGCCAATAGCTCCAAGGTTATGGGTTCAATCCCTATTTGGGCCATTAACTTGAGCTGGACTTGTGGGTCCCTTCAAACTCAGACTGTTCTGTGAAAGTATGCCTTCATGGTAACAAGGCACCCTTTGGCATTCTCTCCTATAATATCCATATTCCCAAATAACTCTAATGGGAACTGGATAAGCAAGCAAAAAGAAACTGGCTGGAATTTTGACTGCATAGGGTTGCAATTATAAGCACTGAGTGCAGCTGACTAAATAGAGGTATCCCTACAACTGACACTTGGGCAAAACCCCATTTGGGTGAGTCAGAGTTCAGTCTTTGAAAGTTTGCAGGCAACACCAAATATGACAGACTGGGAGGTGGACAGCAGTATGATGAGAGACAACAGACACAGGTTGCAACATAGAATCATAGATTTCTAGAATGGTTTGGGTTGGCAGGGACATTCAAAGGCCATCTAGTCCAACTTCTTTGCCATGGGCAAGGACAGCTTTCCTTGGATCAGTTTGTTCAAAAGCCACATTCAACTTGGCCATCAACACAGTTTCTCTAGGCAACCCATCCCAAAGAAATCCACAATTTCTCTGAACAACCATCATCCCCCCCACTCTCATCATGAAAAATTTCTTCATTTTATCCAATTTAAATCTCAGTCTAAAACCATTGTTCCTTGCCCTGCTGCTAAAGGTCTTGGTAACAAGATTTTCTGCATCTTTCTTACAAGATCCTTTTATAAGTTGAAAGGCCACAGTAAGGTCTCTCTGGAGTCTTTTCTTCTCCAGGCTGGACAACTTCAACTCTCTCAGCTTTTCTTCACAGGAAACATGGATTATTCTAACTTCATGTACAAATTCACCATGAGAGTGGTCAAATGCTGTAACATTATCCAAATTGGTGGCAAAGATATGCCTCTGGATATAGTAAAAAACTCAGCTGTAAAAGTCCCTGAGCAACTTGATATAATCAGTCTCCCTGTGTGAAGAAACAATAAACGTTTAACATATCTAAAATCTGAGTTTTCCACAGCTTACAGCACAGCTGGAAAAGAAATTCTCTTGTCATCCAATGAATAGCTCAAATATCTCAAATATCTTCCCGTCTTTTGACAGAATGTAAAAGAGAAAACATTTAAAATTTTCAGAAAGCATTTTTTTTTAATTTGGTCTAGGTCATTTGGTTATGACCTTTAAAACAATTGTTTCACTAGGATTAGTTTATTTTTTAAAATGTCATTTGTTGGTGAAAAAAGTGAGGTCTTTCATTTTGAAAAGGTCAAAAAGCTTTGACCTTTTCAAAACTCTTATAGGAAAAAAAACTGTCAAAAAAGTTTGTTTTGTGAATAGCTGAATGCAGTTGTTAAAACAAAACAACTCCATTGTACAGATCTACTGCTTACATTAAAAACTTTGTGGCGTGGTTTTCAGTAAAGACACATAGTCTGACTCTTTCACCTTTTTTCTGCCTGACTAAAGCAAAATTTCATTTTCCTTCATGAAGAGCAGTCATCTACCAAAATATAACAATTGTCTCAGAAATTAACATGTTTTTATGTCCAACCATAATTTTCAGTAACTAATTACTAATAAAAATTAATATAATTCTAAATATTTTAATATTTTTAATATTGTGTATTATACATGGAGAAATTAAAATGAAAAAGTTTCTTGCTCCACAACAGTGAGCATTCCTGTCTGACTTACAATGTTCTTCTCAGCCTGTCAGGATTGCAGCACCTCTGGGCATGACATTTCTTTTGGATGAATGTCTCCTCCACAGTTTGTTAGACATTGCATACTGATGCGTTGATTCCCCAAAGGTGACATCATTACAAGAGGTGTTATCTTTTTTGTGTTGACAGTGTCCAGCTTTTGTTTTAAACAATCTTCTCATCTTATCTTTCATTTTATTTCCCCTCTTACTTTCACAGAATATTTATTTTAAGAATAGTATTTTATACATCTATTGGCCCTTACTGCTACTTATTTAAACAAAATTTCATATATCTCCTGATTCTGAAACACCAGGAAATAAATCCTTGACATTTTAACTAATTAATTATTTTAATTTGAGGTTGCTTTACAATATCGTTCCCCAAAATTGGGCTACAGCAACTTATTCATGTGTCACACTAATAAGTTACTTGGATTTTGGTAGAATCCAAAATACTGAAACATTCTAAAGACTCATATTCTGTCCCAGGTTGCTAATTCCATTTCTGAGCTACAAGTTCATAAGGAATTAAAAGTAGTCAATAATTTCATTCCAATTTGCAAACTGTATCTACAAAGATGAACTTTCATTCATTTATACACTTTCCAGTTCATTCTGAAGTCACTGAACCGTGCATACACCCATCACTGTTTCAGATTGCAATATCATGATTTAAAATTGTACGGGATTGTCATATAAGAAATGAATTATGGAAAACTTCTTTGACAAAATTGACAAGTTTTTAGCAATGTTACCTCAGCAACTTCTCTCAAACTGCATGAATCACTCATAAAACGACAGAAAGGGGCAGTCGCATGGCTCATGGCAGACTGTATTAAGAGAATAGGAATTTAAATTCCCTGCACCCTCATACTGCAAGACACAAGTGTCTGTAGGACAGAGATTCAGAATACCAAGACTTCTAAAACAGTAGATGATTTTAACACCTTTGATTTGCTTGGTAAGCAAAGACAATACAATGGATTAGATACATCCATTACCAACAAATCCAAGTCTAAATTGTCCAGACTATTAGGATCAGAATGGAGTAAACATGGCAAAAATTTCAAATGTCAAAACTGCAAAGGGTTGTCACACTCACTTCTCTACTTTGCTGCCAGCATCCCATGGTTTTGATTTACAGCTGTCCAGCAGTAGCCCTCACTTGAGCAAAAGTTGCCATTTCTATCAGACTACCATATATAATTGCCGGCGGCTGTGGCCGTGTGGGTAAAGCCGCCGCCCCTGGATCCGTGCTCCTTCTCGGAAGGACGCCGGTTCGAGTCCTGCAGGTCTCGCTCTGCCAACTTCGTCCGGGCTTGCCCCGGCCAAGGCTAGAAAGCGTCCCAGGGCTAAAGGGGGTGGGGCCAGTTCCGCGCACGCTGAGCTCCACGTAATAAATCCATTCGCGCAGGCATAAAAAGCATTGTCGTTCGCGACGGCTAGCCACACCATATATAATTGTATTCTATCACAGTAGTTCCTGGAGGTGTTAAGAAGACAGTGGTATCCTCACTCCTCTGGCAGTGACTGCCTGACAAACAATAGAGCTTTGTGTGTGCAGGCTGTCACAGGAAACATAAAGACAACTACAGCTGGATGCAAGGCTGGAATGGAAGGATCTGCTGAGCTCCTCCTGGGGAAGACAGCTCCCTGAGACATCCTAGCCTACCCCTCCAGTGGCATTGTTGTTCCTGACCTTGTCACCCAGAAGGACCAGTATAGCAGCATAGAGAAAGGATAGATATTCACAAGTCAAACTATATCATAATTTTGAGGGTATTATTCTGAATAAAGCTGTACTGTATTAATTGGGTGCTAAACCACTGGATTATAGTGGCAAAAAACCCCAACTGTTTGGTGTATTTTAATGTGAATGTTCAGTTTCCAGTTAGGCTAACAATAAATCCTTTTCTCCACATATATATGATGTATTTCCTTTTGCGCAAGACAGCATTTTGAGCTTATCAATACTTAAGTAATTGATGCAATTTTCAATGGTGTCTTAGCACATACCAGTTCCGAGTGACATACCTATGCAGCAACCAAAGCATCAAATCACCTTCCTAATGGTTTTCTGAGGAAAAGTAAATAAACAAACAAAACTGTCAAATGTACCAAGTGGGAATTCTATAGAAATATTACAGTCTTTTTAAAGTTTCTCCCTTTGGGTCAGATTTTTATCAGTATTAGCTGTAATATTAACTGCTATAGAAACTGCAACTGTTGCTGCAGTGACATCTGCAGTGGTCAAAATGGTGCTTCAGAGAAATGCAAACACAAGCACTATTCTGCTGCTTGGTGTTTTGTTTTGCTTTGTTTTTCTTGCACAAACATGCCACATAGCTCCAAGATGTTTCAGACTGGCAGAAATCAGACCATCACCACCAGCAGCTGTCAAGGACTTGAACAGTATTATCATGGCTATTGCTAAACCCACTTGGAGATCCATCGGTGGGGGACAGCAGCAGCAAGCACAGACCAAAACTCATCATGGCACCCCCATTTTTATTATAATATCCCAGAGTGTCCTGACCCCACCTGGAGTACTGCATCCAGGCCTGGAGTCCTCAGCACAAGAAAAATGTGGACCTGTTGGAGCAGGTCCAGAGGAGGGCCATGAAAATGATCTGAGGGCTGGGGCATGTATCTTATGAACGTAGGCTGAAAAAGCTCGGGTTGTTCAGCATGGATAAGAGAAGGCTTTGGGAAGACCTTATTATGGCTTTCCAGTACATTAAGGTGGCTTATAAAATGGAGGGAGAGGAACTTTTTATATGGGCAGATAGTGAAAGGACAAGGGGAAATGGTTCTAAACTGACAGAGGACAGGTTTAGATTAGATATTCTGACAAAATTCTTTAATCAGAGGGTGGTGAGTCTCTGGAACAGGCTGTCCAGAGAAGCTGTGAATGCCTCATCTCCAGAAGTGTTCAAGGCCAAATTGGATAGGACTTTGAGCAACCCGATCTAGTCAGAGACATCCCTATCCACAAGAGGGGGGCTTGGAACTAGATGACCTTTAAGGTCCCTTCCAACCCTAAACATTCTAGGATTCCATGAATTTCCATTGCATTTGCACTCAACATCGTTTCTCTTTTCCTCACTCCCTGCATCCCAAGGAACACCCTGGAGTACTGTGACACCCTGCTCCCACCAGGGCTGAAGAGCCAGACCTCACTTACAAGCCAGGCACATTTGTTCAGAGCTTCCATCCTGTAGTTAATAGTGGCCAAAGGAATTTCAGTAGACAGAAGCAAAAACTGTGGTTTAAAAAAAATATGTATATCACAAGTTTCAACCTGCTTATTGTGGCTGAGATGAAGAAGAACATTTACCCTCTTTTATTTTTTTTCTAAAAAAATAACTTCAGTGCAACTTCCAGCTGGAGTTTTAACGCTATGCAGGAGGCCTGATTTGCAACAGCTGCTGTCTCCTCCCAGCCCTCACGGCAGGAATGGTCATTCTATAACCAGTGAGCCATAACTCCACAAATCACTCATTGAAGGTTGCTCTCGCCATTGTGCTGGCAGGAGGCAGGATGCCAGAGAAGCCTGGCTTAACGTTTCTCAGGAATAGTCTTAACCTGCCTCAGAGTGTCTATCTGCAACAGAAGAGGAAGGCAAGACACAAGAGGTTTTCAAATCCTGAGAACAACTAAGCACTGAACAGAAAGCTTAATATGAGGTCTAGGATGCATTGCTGTTGAAGTTTCAGTAAAGACAGATATAAGCTAGGATGTCATTGGACACTGATTTCCTCTAAGTTATGGCCTCAATGTAGCCCATAGCAGCTACACTGTGGTTTCTGAAAAAAACCCTAACTGAATTATCAGTATTTTATTTCTCTCAAGAAAGGGCAGCTTAAAAAAAGCAACATCTGACTTGCCTTGCTAAGCAATGAGGGAACAATCCAATTTACAAATATATAGGAATAAAGTTTACTTCTGGGACTAGCAAAATTAAATTGAAATATGTTCCAAATGTTACTTTTGTCACTAATTCCATCTGTTCTGCAAGTTAAATCCTGAGCTGGGAATATCATAAAAAACTGAACAGGGTGCAAGCCATCAGAAGCTCATTAGAAAAACTACTTTTTAAGCACATCTTTTGCAAACACTCTATATTTATGAAGTTGCTATAAAACAAAGCAAATGAACATGAGATGTTCATGACATAGAATCAATCCCCAGTTTATGCATCTACAAACCAAAAATAAATGGAAGGCATATATCAAACAAATTAATATAATTGAACACTTATTTTTATCTTTCTATTAATTTGGTAGAATAAAATTCATTGCATTATTTTCATTGATTCTCTATAGTTTGCTCCCACATAAGGATTCAGGAGCTGGTTTAGTTCAGCTGTTTCCTAAAGCACACCATATCCTAATGACTGACAGGATAACAGAAGAGGTTTGACCTGACTACCACTTTCATAATGAAGTTTCTCTGCTCAAAGAGAAATGTAATTCAAGAGTTGTATTAGTTCTTTTGAAAGGAATCTTCCATACTTTGAAACAGTGACCCCAGGAGACAGTTTTTTTCCCAAGACTACACACCAACAAGGACAAAAAGGAAAGAAGCTATTTGAAAGAAATTATTTTCATGTTATAAGAAGGCTGTTTTGTCAGAACACTGGAGCAGGGCTGTTTCATGAAGCTAAAGCAACAGTATTAACTTTTCAAAGTTCCTTATACTCAAAAGACAATAGAAAACTATTTTTACTTTGAGAGGGCTATAAATACCATCTCATTTGCTGGCTGAAGTCTGATTGTTCTGATTCTGTAGTAATATATGCTAAAATACTTTTTATAAGCAACAATATTTCTTTATAAGTCAAAATATCTACAGGCCTTTTGAAAATTGTGGCTGAACTCTTAATAATAGATTTACAATTAGTTGCATACAGTAACTGCTTCTTACACTGTAAAGCTGATGAAAAACTGATACTTCTCTTGAATAGATTTCGCATTTCTTAAATTATACTAACATATTAAAGATCAGTGCATTTTTGGTATGCGCAAGAAATTAATCTTTGGGTATAATTAAAATCAGTGTAAAAAAACCCAACAAACAACTGGTAGATACAATCTGCTTAAAATATTTTTAACTGAATTTTACTGGGAAAATATGTGCCAAGTTATCAATTGCCATGTTTTCCTCTAGCATTTCTTTCATTTCCTTTACTGAGATTAGGTCTACCTAGCTCAAGGATTGTCTTTCTAATATCCTTACATTTGAGTTATTACATTGCTGAAATATCATGGGAGGAATAAACCACACAAAAAAGTACATTATTAAATGAGTGTGTGTGGCTAGCCGTCGCGAACGACGATGCTTTTTTATGCCTGCGCGAATGGATTTATTACGTGGAGCTCAGCGTGCGTGGAACTGGCCCCACCCCCTTTAGCCCTGGGACACTCTAGCCTTGGCTGGGGCAAGCCCGGACGAAGTTGGCAGAGCGAGACCTGCAGGACTCGAACCGGCGTCCTTCCGAGAAGGAGCACGGATCCAGGGGCGGCGGCTTTACCCACACGGCCACAGCCGCCGGCATTAAATGAGTAACACACTGAGCAACAGTAGAAATATTTTCTCTTTAAAAATCACATTCTACATAGCTATAACAGACACTGTGTTAAAAAACTCCAATGCCTTAAGATTAACAGTACAGGTAATTGCTGAAACTTCTATGTTCTAAAAGAGAAGAAAAAAAGATTTTGCAAAATGGTATTTTTGAAAACTTTTGTTATAGTTTTGTTCTGTGAGTATTGATCCAATGTCCATCAAATGGTTTTGGCTTTAATTTTTTTTTAAAAAAATTCACTTCTTACACAGAAAAGCTTCCACTAAATTTAATGGAATTTTGCTGGGCTAAGGAGCCTCAAGATTTGTGCATTAGTGTATTATGCCCCATTTGATAACTGAGCAAGTAATGACTCAGAAAATAGTAATAATTTAGTTTGGTCTACTCACTCCTGAATGGCTGAGAACATCTTCCCTTTTAAATTATAATTGTCATAAAACTTGTGTCTTCAAAACTACATTTGACCAACATTAAAAAAGAAAAACAAAACTAAACATGGTGACAAATTCATTCTGGTTTTAGGCTTATTTTTTATGATGTCTTCAGCAACAATAAGCAAATCATGGGTCCTGCAGATAAAACTACTATAGCAAACTCTGAGCTCTAAATTCTCCCTGCTTAAAGAAGTACTAGGAAAACACTAACTCAGCCAAAACTAAGAAACATCAATGACCTTGGCAAAACCATGACCACCAGCCAAGACAGAATGATGCACCACAGGTCTCATGGGGAAAAAAAAGAATCATAGTTTATCATGGAAATCTAGGTTGAACTCTTCTTCTATATTAATTTCAGTAATCTTCATACTGTTAATTTTCAAAATATTTGAATTTCTATGCTCTGGTAGAAAGATATTGATAATGGAATATGTATTGGAAGGCATATATGAAAGAGTCTTTCATAATTTTTTTTTTCTTTCTTTACAACATCTGTTTCCATATATTGCCTGGACATTGTGACTTCCAGAGAAGATGGCAGTTCCTTAATTGTCTAAGCATTTATTGTCACAGCTTTTCAGCATTCCCAATTTGACAGTCAGGATACCAGTGAAAAAGTATTCAAAATTCTTTACATAGGATTTCTGTGACAGATCTATTAACTCTCATTCTACTGCCTTCAGCAGAAACTGTTTTCCTGTAGTCATTTTGTAAATTTCTTTCCCTAAGTGAATCAGAGTGGTGCTAAGAAAATTACTGAAGAAGTTTTAATTACCTACTGCTGATGCACAATACATTAAAGGGAGAATGCATGCTTGGGATGCGAGAGATGAGTTTTTCCAAAGTCTATAGTACAAGGATTTGTATTGAATTGATTAAAAAAGATAAAATGGAATATAAAAAGTATTTAGAAATATTATAAGATTTTTTTCCTCTCCAGGTATTATATGGATTTTACGATATAAAGAGCAAAAGCAGATTGAAAAATACTGGGGTTGACACTACTATTTATACAATATAGTAATTTAATCATAGATATTTGAATGTAATGAAATTCTAATTCATGCATGTCTTCTCAGATTGCAGATCTTCTGTAACACTACTGAATCCCCCAGCACTTTTTTTCTTGACCAATAGATCTTTAATTCCTTTATGTAGAACACAACAGCTTCATCAGCAGGGGCAAGGAACACACAATTCAGTCCTATCCCTGACACATCTAATGCCTGATCATTAGGCCATTCTCCTCAAAAATTGGAACACGTTTTTTAATGCATTTTGACACTGGAACAAGCTAAACATTAGGCTATTGAAGAAAGATGGGAAGGCATCAAGGTAGCTCCCAGAAAGAAAGTATTAAGACCATTTATTATATATTTGTTTATTTGATATATTGAAGAAACACTTAGGTCAGGAAATTACTCAGGACTGTAATCCCAAGAGGATGGTAATGCTTCCCAGTAGTGCTGAGTAAGGTGCTTAAATCTCAAAGAGATATCTAATTTAAGATGTATTTCTGTGTTCAGCATTTCCCACTGGCTAACTCAGTCTCTCTACTCAGCATGATGCTTTTTCTAAATCCTTTTCTGAGACACCGAACCCTGAAATACATTCTACAGGAAGTCTTTGTATTATAGTAACATATCAGTAGGTTACAAGTTAGGTGCTACATTACTACACAACTGTGTTCTCATCCCCTTGTGACTCCACAGTCTTACAAAACTGTTAAATTCAGATTTTTCAGATGATATTAACTTGCTCTATTACATCAAGAGAACTGTATCAATTTACACGCGTGAAAGGCTGGCCCTGATTGTACAATTAAAAGTATGAGTTTGTATCAGTCATAATAAGCACTCAATCACAATTCATATATGAAAGAGACACCAAAGTGATTAATGCCTGAAAAGTAACATAAGAACTTTAATTTCTATTAAGACAACCCTAAGTAACGGGCAAAGTGCACACCAGCTTGACAATATGGTTCTTTTCTAGACTGCAATTTGTATACAGGCCATAACCAAGACCTGACAAGTCATTTGTACAGCTTACTTCCTAGCCCAAAGGAAAGGCATTCTATGAGAACAACTCAGCTGGTAGTTGTCCTGCTACAGAATGACAAGTGATTTGATTGTGATACACAATGTAAGTGCTTTGTTCTCATTAAAAATGAACATGCTGTGGGAGACTTTTACTGTACAGGTACCCACTGTGAAAACCTAAGATATAATGAATATGTAATTTGGATATGTCTTTTATGGAAAAATCCAAAGAATCCAAAATAAAACTTGGGAAGAGCCCCTAGGGTTACACATAATTTTCTTTGCCTGTTCTACCTACAGTTTTAAATGGGGTGACTTGTCATCTCTGGGCTGTAACACCTTCTCTTTCAAATATTTACTGGATTGCCATGTCAGACTGTGGTATGTAGTACTATAATAGGATAGACAAACTATCTGTTACATGTTATAGCTGAAGTTCTATCGCTGCCATAAGGAAATTACAAAATCTATACACACATTTTATAACGTGCATGGTATTTCTGTGGGACATTTTTCTTTCATCTTTGGCTATCTTATCTGAAGTCTGTTTGTAGGGATGATGATTGATATTCTAATCATGTGGGCAGATCCTGCAAATACTCTTTTAGGGAAAACAGTAGCACTGACACAGATTTACTCCTTTTTTACCCAGCCTGGAATTCCAACCCTCAAACACAAAACTAAAAGAAATTTTAGAAAACATCAACACATTTCAATTAAAAATGTAGCAATTTAAAATATTAAATATTATAATA
>VXBX01001934.1:213332-226794 GCA_013400415.1 Scytalopus superciliaris | reverse complement strand
TTGCAAATGTGGATGTAGCCTTCAAGCCTGCGCAGTGGATTTTTTAGGTGAGGCGGAGCGTGTGCGGAACTTGCCCCACCCTTTACTCCTAAATTTCATCTGCCAGGGCCGAGCAAGCTTGGATGGTGACAGCGAAGTCCTCAGGACGTAGGTTTAGTTAGAGTATCCTTCTCACAGATGGATGGCCTTACAGGGCTAAGCAAGCTCCATCTGCCTGGGTTTGGAGTTAAAGTTGTCCTTCTCCTAGGATGGTTGCCAGGAGGCTAACGAGCCCATCCTGACTGTGGGGCACACTTTGTCTGACCCTTCAGCTGAGACCTGACTAGCATGGGAGACCCTACCGGAGGCACAAACCGCCAGCATAGCTTGCAACCTCGTAAGGGCATGCAAGCTTCTCCCCCGTGACAAGGGGGTGTCAGTGGAGAAGAGCACAACATCTGCATGTCTTTTAAACTTCTTCATGGATGGTGACTATCACTTCTCTGGGCAGCCTGTTCCAGTGCTTGGCAAGCTCTACCACATTTTTTTTTTTTTTCCTCTTAATATCCCTTCTACACCTCCCCTGGTTCAGCTTGAGTCTGTTTCTTCTTATCTCTTCTAACCTGGAAGAAGAGACTGACCTCCACCCCACTACAGCCTCCTATCAGGTAGTTGTAGAGAGTGGTAAGGTGTCCCTTGAGCCTCCTTTTCAAGTTTTCAGGTTACTTCTCCCAAAATGCATTATCATATGTCTGCTAAGTGTCAAAGTACTTATTCAACCAGTTTGGTTCTCTCTTCCTGACTGAGCCAAGTTATTGCATCATCTGTGTTTGGAAAGGCACCTCATCTCTGATGAAATGGCTTCATTTGGATGGCTGATAAAAACATATTATATATGGAATACTTTGATTACCAGGGTTCAACATTCCAAGCACAACCTAAACCACCACTCAAGTTGGTAGACAGAGATAACATTCCTTGTTATCAAATTTTATATTAGAGAGAATATGTCTACGTTTTGAATTGGAAGACACACTCCTAAATTCTGAGTAATTGTTGCATCTTTGTTTCCCAAAGCCATTAATTCCCCATTTTATCCTTGGTAAATTAAACAGAATTCTTTAGAACAGACTCATCATACCTCTCAAATCTGCATGATGTCTTTCCTCTCTCAACAGCAATTACTTCAAAACTTTCCCAGTGACTCTTCCCAAACATTTTTGTAACGCACATCCCAGTTTTGCATTACCTTCCCCTGAGCTCCAGCAGAATGGCAAAAGTCCTAAATTCAACAGGGTTTGTAGTTCACAAACAATTACTTGCTGTGGCCACCTATGCAGTCAAAGTTTATTGCAACAGAGTTGCAGCAGATCAAATATCCTAAGTGGTGTCTATTTGGATAAACTGATTTTCTCGTGCCAGACACACAGAGAGTTCTTGTCACTAAATGACAGTAAGTGATATAGGTACTTTCTCTCTCTCCTGTCTGGAGGTAGCTCTTAATTCATCCTTCTTGTTCCTATACTGACTAGTTCCATAACAAATGAGTCTTGTCTGTATTCTTCATTTAGTGGTTCAATAGCTGAGGAGTTGAGATTTACAGGGTAAGTTTAAAGATGAAAGATAGAAAAAAGTGTCATTTTTGAAAACATGCCTTCAGTCTATTTTCTACATTATCTTTAAGCTTTGCATGCTCATTGGGGAATACAAAGCTGAAAAATACATTTGGGGAGTTTCTTTGAACAGTTCATCACATCAGGTTATCTACAGATTTTTTCATTGTCTTTTCCTGATCTCTGATAAATAAGCTGATCTCAAAGCATTATAAACCCATTGCTCACTCATTCATCTTTACCCTCCCTTTTCCTGTTTACCTACTTTTGGATGGATTGGTCTTTGCCTCTCACATCAGGAAAGTTAAAATCCTACAGTTCTTATGAAGCACATAAAGATAAGAAAAGTAAGTTCTATATCATTTAAAGGAGAACGTATATTTCTTGTTTCTTTGATTTTATTTTACAGTCCAAGTAGCATAGCTTGCAGTCACTTTGACACAACTAACCTCTGCAATGCCATGACAGTAATCATGTTTAAATGGACCCATTGGATGCCTTAATGGAACAATCCTTTGCTCCTATATATAGAGAGATATGTTTCCTCTCATCTCTTCAGGAAAAGCCCTAAAAATTCATCTCTTCTAAAAGGCTACTTATGCTAAGGATAACAGATAATTAGGATTAGAGACTTCAGTAGCAATTACTAATATCATATTACCAAGAATTTTTTTTTTAAATAATGGTATAGGTACACAATGTACTTTCAAATTAAATTTACTGTATATCCTGACTCGCTCTAGGCACAGTAATTACCTTGTAGATCACTTCTAACACAAATTGATTTTCTCAGTTTTCTAAGAGTGTGCTCAATATCATTCCCAAATAAAACACTGTACCTAATCAGAAAGCAGAATTCAGAGGGAAAGCAAGTAAATGATGAATTAGCCAATATGTCTGGAGCGACAGGAGAATGTGCAACTGCCATCAAAGGTAATGGGAGCATTTCACTCCCCTTAGGATTTTAGGTCTTAGTTATGAAAGCATGTTAGTTGGGATTCCTGTCAATGAAAAGATGTGAATCCAATTATAAACATTCTCACTTATAAAGGAATGGTAACCTCAGTTAATGGGGGCACTGCCATTGGGCTCATGGTGCTAAGTTACCATTTCTGATTTGTTTTTTTATTTTCCTCTTGTGCTCCTCTTGACTATTTACTTCTGTTGTTGTGATAAAATCTAGAGGTATATAAATCACCCAATTATGGACTATTCCTTTTTACTTATTCAAATGTAGCAGCCACACACTAGGAAAAATATCAGAAAAGCCACTAAATTTCTGGCATCAGTTTAAGCCTTTTTCATACATCCATTTGCACTCCTACAAAAATTCAGACTATCTGCAACTCAACAGTTACCTTTACAGAAATACTAATATTAAAATACCACCTTCTGCTACTTTGTCACTGGTAATAGGAATAAAAAGTCCCCCAATTAAACACAGCTTTCTAATTAGCTCCACAATATTATTAACTGCTGCACTGCTCTTTCACAAGAGAAAAGAGAGGATTAAAGATTATCCTGGAGCAGCCTATGGTTAGTCTAAAGCTGATAAAGGGAAGAAAACAAGAGTACAAGAAAAAAAAAGGTTAAAATCTTTCACAAAACTGCATTTTATTCTATAAAAAGGATACTATTAAACAGCCAGTGTCTATCAACAATTACCCCAGTCCAGCATTTGATATATTAGTGCTATGTCTTTTATATCTTTAATAACAGAGAAAAATTGCCTGATTTTCACAGAACGTAACGAATCACACTTAGTTTAAAGGTTAGTCTCTGTGAGCCTGCTCTGTCTTCTTCAATGAATGGAAATTACTGACACCACCTAAATTAATCTTATAACAGACTGAATAGTCAAAACAATACATTTCATCATTGAACACTTTCTTTGTATGATTATACCTCACCAAATTAGGTCACATAACTAACATTCTTACTCCTCCCCAAATCTTCCATTAGTTTTGCTTAGTTTCTCTACAATCCTTTTACCTCCTGAAAGGATTTTCAAGTAAAATTTACTGACAATGCAATTTTGCTATTGACTCTCGTGCTTTTAGAGAAAATTAAACTGCAACAAAACCTCCCAACTGCAGATGTTTTATTCTGAGTACCTTGCAATTTATAAAAATTATTACATGCAGCAGATAAAATAATTCAAACTTGAAAATCTTAATAAATTTTGTTATTTTCTCCTAATTTATAGATTTATCAATGGGTTTTTTAAACGCACATTAAACTCTGGCATTAGTTTAACTTCTGATTTCCATTTCCCATGTCTTAAAAGCTTCTTAAGAGGTAAAATGGCTCCTGTGAAAATCACCCCTTTAGTCTCTATTGCTCTGATGAACAAGCAATGCAGACATATTTGTCCTCCAAAACACCTTCCTCTAGTCTTGAATAAGCCTTTTCTTTGATGCTCAGGACTGAGGACAATGAGGGACAGCTTAGCTTGCAGTGACTGGTGAAGTTTCAGCCTGTATTTTCTCGAGGTCTCCAAGCTGTTCAGCAGTCACATCCCAAACCTCAGTGGTTTACAGTGGTGGCACAGCATAAAATACCATGATGGGAGCCGTGATACTTCATCAGCTGACTGACAGGCAGTCCAGTATCTGTGCAGTGCAGGTGGTGAAAAGAGATGGAAGCAATAACGTCAACATCCATTAAGCTGTCCCCAGTTGTCATTCAGATCCTTAAGCAACCACTCAGCTGTCTGGATCATCCTGCACAGTATAGCCAGCATATACCTGCCAATTTTAATATTTATCCCAGGAAAACATAAAAGGTCTTTTAAGCGGCCCCTCATCTAAAGTGCTCCTAGTTTCCAAGAAATTACATACAGGAGTGGGGGGCAGGGATAATCTGCTGCAGAATCAGGGGGCCACAATGGTAACAGAAGTGAGAGTGACTGAAGGTCAAAAGCTCCACTAAGACACAGCTCTGCTCACCAAGCTATTGAAGAGCAGCTCTGCTGAATACATTAAGGGGCTTCTCTCTTACAGTGGATTTCATGATAGGGCTTTTGGTAGTTCTAGTAATAGCAAAAATCTCTTTTTTTTTTTTAATATATAAACAAGAGAAGAAATGTGGATTTAGGTATTAAGAAGAGGTGCATGTTGATTACTATCCAGTAAACAGACAAAACAAAAACAAATTGGAATGAGCAATGAAATCAAGTTGTCTCCCCTCCTCTGTTTTGCTGTTCAGGTTCAAAAAGGTGACAGCTCTCAGTATGTTAACACACGTTCCTGAACTATTGAACAGATATTCACATACTGTAAATTGCACTGAAATTGTATTTTAGGGTTTCAACGGGTCTTTTTAAAACTTTTAAAGCAGTTCCACTCAACTTCAATGACATTTTACCCATCAGTTGCTGTCTTCTCATTACCTTGTCTACACCCAGTTCCACCATGGATATTTTTGGTGAGCAGCTGACATGCTGGTGACAAGATCTAGGAAGAGACAGACTCCCCTGGATGGAGCACAGGCCACCAAACCTGTTTTTGACCTCCTTCACTCACTTTCTAATTTTTTTTTACTTTTTTTTTTTTCTGTGTATGAGTTCTTGAAATACTTTTTTTCATGTTTTTTCATGTTTTATTTTTGACATAGAAAATTCCACTGAATTTATGGAACTTTTACAGTCTGAGGGGTTTATTTCACAATTTTCTGTGCTTAATAAATCGATAATTCATTTGCCATAAAAGGATCCCGTAAACACTACTAAATAATAATTTGACTACAGTATTATTTTAATCAAATAGATTGAAAAAATGTGAGTTACTGAAAAAGGGATGTTTTCAGTCCTTCGATTTTATAAATTCAGTGGAATGATCTGCTAACATTACTATGAATGCTGCAAACTTTTTAATAATTGGATATTCATAAACAAAAGAGAAAATATCAGCAACTTTTCCTAAGCCTCACCTAAAAATCAAAGGTGAGGCTTAGGAAAAAGTATTTGTTACCTCATTTATACAAGGTAGCAGATGAAAGACATTATATTCACATTTTTGTTGCCTAAATTCTTTAGAGCTTTTTTCCCTGAGATATGTCATGATCCCTGTTTGGATTGGCTTGATCAGAAATCTTTAAACACGTCCAAAGAAACTCACAAGGAGGATACATACAGCTTCAAAGTATAAAGTAGTTATTTGTTGCCTAATAGACACAAGAGATAGCTTGGATTTAATATGCTATCAAACTATGCATTAATATGCTCCCCACATCCAATAAAAAACCCGAAGACTCTTTGCTGGCATGGTGGACATCAGCTGAAGGAAAAAAATCTGGTCTCAGCTGGCCCCAGGGGACAAATCTTCACTATCATTACATTGCATAATCCACCCCATACAGTCTGCACCAGTTACATTGACTGGAGATCAGACTGATGACACAATTGCCTGTTTTTTTCCTCTCTGCCATGGGCAAGGACATCTTCCACTGGATCAGGTTGATCAGGGCTCTATCCAACCTGGCCTTGAACACTTCCAGAGGTGGGGCACCCACAGCTTCTCTGGGAAACCTGTTCCAGTGCCTCACCATCCTCACAGTAAAAAATTTCTTCCTAATAGCTAATCTAAACCTACATTCTTTTAGTTTAAAGCCATTACCCCTCGTCCTATTACTACATGGCCTTGTAAAATGTCCCTCTCCATCCCTCCTGTAGGCTCCCTTTAGGTACCAAAGACTGCTCTAAGGTCTCCCCAAGGCATTGTCTTCTCCAGGTTGAACAGTCCCAACTCTCTCAGCCTATCTTCATAGGAGAGCTGCTCCGGCCCTCTTATCATTGTCATGATCCTCCTCTGGAGTCATTCCAACAGGTCCACCTCCTCATGTTGGGGCCCCAGAGATGAACACAGTACTCCACTCTAAGGGATAATGCAAAACAAATACCAAAGTACCTTCAAATGACCTATATATTTCTGTCAGTTGCCAATTTTGAAACTCAGTTTAGGTATTTCATTTGTCAGCATTGTACCTATCCTTCCTAAAAAGTGGTACAATGGTGATCAAGACTTTAGGTTAGAGAAATTGCTTTGTATTTGGTATCACAAGTAAGAGCACTTAAAAATACTGGTGTTTTCCCCTCTTCCACTCCTTTAGCTCCTATGTGTAAAGAAATCAATCCCAAACAGCTTACTTGAATAAACAAGCACAGTCAAAGCTTCATCATAACCATGCCAGTGATTATCAGTGGAGCAAAAAATCATGTTTGATTATATTCAAAATATCTATGCAGCCTGCTAAAAGAAGATTCTGTGACAGATATAAGCAAAAGTGTATTTTTGGAGTGGAGATGGAAAAATACCACAATGTTTTCAAGTTTCACTTCTGTTCACAGGAATAAATTAAATTCTTTGTGCTTGTTACAGTCAGATTAATAGGTTCTGGAAATTATTTCCTTGGTTCCCAATTTGGTACTTGGTGTATGTGGTTGGTAACATAAGGCCTTGCCTGTACAGACGGATACAGACAGAACTCCATTCATACCCCATATAGTCAGGCATGAACCCATTTTGGGCCAGAAGTAACTTGATCACAATAGAAAAGCGCCATATTCCAGCAAAGAAGCTTTACAAAAAGACACAGAAATTCACTAATGTGGGTACACTGGTTTTGGATCAGAGCTGGCTGCTATCCAGGGAGTTCAGAGTGTAATCAGAGGAGGTCAGGTTCCCCCTCTCCTATTCATGTAGATATGCTTCAAGTCATATTGCACTGTTTCTGCTCTCTGACAGTACAACTGAATTTTTTTCACAGGAGAGCAACTGGGGTACAATAAAACTCTAGTGCAGAGGGTCAATACACATCCTATACATGAACAGTTCCCAAATTATGGTATAATTTACCTAATTGAAAATGGGAATTAACTTTAAAAGCTTAAGCAACACATAAATTGCAGTATATATAGGGTTGTATAACTGTTATTAAATAAATAATCTATTGATTATTATACCTATCAACTGGATACCATGACAATTGGATACCCATTACATGAAAATGGAGTTATAAAACTGATGAGGATGTTTGCGGCCCTGAAAGGAAGGGGGACAGAGGACACAGACTCCAGGGGATTGAGGTAGGTGCTGCCGGGGCGAGCATGAAAAAAGAGCTTTATTCACACAGCTACAACTTAAATAGGGTCGGGGGACTGGGTCCTGACCCCAGGAGCACCCTCGGAAGGTTTTGGGGAAGGGTCTGGGCCAGCCCCAGCCATACAAGGCAAGACCCTTCAAAACTGGCAACAGGGATGCAGGTGTATACCATATAAGGAAATGGTACCCTGCTGAGGCAGGGACCAGTCAGGGGTGGGTTACAAGCCAGGAGAAATGCAACATTCCGGGAAGGACACAAAGTGAAACGAAGGGAAAACATATAGAATGATAAAATCCTCAAACTTGGGACAGACTTCAACTACAAACAGTCTTAAACATACTAAGGGTCCATATAAACACAGCAAGCAGCTCTCAGAGCAAAGGCAGTTACAGATCTGTGCTGCCTTCCACAGCTAGTCTCTATTCTCTCCTCCAGCAGATGTTGTTCCTCTCTTAAAGTTAAAAGTATATTATTACACTGCATATCGTTACTCTTAAAAAATAAAGCAAGCATGCTGTTCTACATGCTGTTTATTTCACCACACTAACTGTAAGAATGAGAAAATTGGACACATTTCAGAGTGTTTGACAACAATTAGGAATGACAGATCTTAAGTCACCTCTCTGTATACTGTTTCAGTACCTTAACCTTAAAGATGGCAGCCAGCAGTTGGCTGAGTGATGCAGTAAAACAGCTGCAGCACTTAGTAGAAAATCATATACTGTCCTCTAAGACAGAGTTGTCTCCTGCTAATGTTGAAATAAAGATGGGGGGAAATGTAGTGTGTGAATTTACATGTTAACATCTCATGTAGGGGAAAAAAAGAGGAAACCCCAAACAAACATGTAGTGATAGGACAAGGTGGAATGGCTTTAAACTCAGAGAGAGTAGGTTTAGGTTAACTATTGGGAAGAAATTATTTAATGTGAAGGTAGGGAGGCACTGAACAGGTTTTCCAGAAGTGGGCTGCACCCTGGAAAATATTCAAGGTCAGGTTAGATGGAGCTCTGATCAAGCTGTTCTTGTGAAAGGTGTCCCTGCCCATGGGGCAGGACGATTGGAACTAGATGATCTTTCAGGTCCCTTCCAGACCAAAACAGTCTATGATTCTATGTATTAACAACATTGTCTTCAACATCTTCAGTAACAAAAAAAAAAAACCAAAATAAAACAAACAAACAAACAAAACCCCCAAACAAACAAAAATCAAAACAAAAACAACAAAAAAAAATTCAATTACCTTCATTCTAGGAAGAAAACAATTTGGTACTCAAAACTATTTGGCATTTTGTTGCCGTCAACAACTCAATGTCCAAAAGGAGATCAGTAACAAGTGCTGTCTCCCAGTGACCTGTATAAGGAGCAGGTACAGTATCATTATTAATGAAACAGTCTATGGGATTTAGTGCACTCTCAACAAGGTTTTGGATGACTGAAGGGTGCAGTTGATTCACTTATAGGAAGGGGTGCTATTCAGGAGGCTCTTCATGGGCTTGAAGAGTGGGCCCATGTGAACTTCACGAAGTTCACTAAAACCAAGAGCAAGGTCCTGCACCTGTGTCAAGGCAGTATCAATACAGACAGGGGGATGACTGGACTGAGAGCAGTCCTGGGCTTGATACTGTTGGATGAAAAATTAGATATGAGGTGGCAATGAGAATCTGCAACCTAGAAAACCAATTATACACTGGACTGTATAAACTCATGCATGTCCAGTAGATTGAGGGAGGCTACTTCCGCCTCTACTCTGCTCTAGTGAGACCCCAACTGGAGTACTGTGTTCAGCTGTAGGGCCCCCAGTACAGGAAAGACATGGACCTGTTAAAGCATGTTCAGAGGAAGTCTACAAAGGTGATCAGAGGGTTGGGACAGCTCTCCAGAGAAGGAAGGCTGTAAGGGGTGGGGTCATTCATCCTGGAGAAGAGAAGGCTCTGGGGAGACCTTATTGTGGCCTTTCAATACTTAGAGGGACAGGGCTTACAAGAAAGACTGAGGGACTTTTCACCAGGGCCTGTAGTGACAGGACAAGGGCAATCTTTTTAAACTGAAAGATGGTAGATTTAGATCGAACATAAGGAAAAAATTTTTTATGACAAGGGTGTTGAGACACTGGGACAGGTTTGCCAGAGAATTTGTGGATGCCACATCTCTGGAACTGTTCAAGGCTAGGCTGAATGGGGCTTTGAGCAACCTGGTCTGATGGAAGGTGTCCCTGTCCATGGCACAGTGGTTAAAAGGATGATCTTGAACAGTTCCTTCCAACAGAAACCACTTTACGATTCTATGAATTAGCAGAAGAAAGGAAAAACTAACATATGATAAAATAGATGCAAAACATAATGGGAAAGGTAATTGGAAGATTAGAGGATCCCTTTCAGAACAGAAGGATTTATTAAAGCAGAATTCTGCAGGGTCCTATTTGTGCTCTGGTTCTATTTGTATCTTTAATAACGTGGATACCACTACTCTAAAGATTATATGCAATAATTCTAATATGGTGGAAAACAATGAGAATTCACAATTTTCTTGTGATGAATAAGAGCAAGTACAGTGTTATTTAAACAACAACTACACAGACATTGGAGGTACAACTAAATGGGCAGCAGTACTTAGGAGGAAATCTGGAGGTCTTTGGAATCTTAACTAAACCAGACTCAGCAATACCCAATAGTTCTCAGAAAGCTAAATGTTATACTTGTCATCTGTGTCATCTGTGAGACATGAGGAGTAATCTGTTTGAACTAACAGCTGGTTTAAGCTCTGCATCTTGCTTTGAGAATTGCTCTCACAGACGGTGGTTCACTTGGAGGCAATCCAATAGAGAAAAGCAGGAATTATAAAGCTATAGCTGAAGAAATTGGAGATAATTAGCCCAGAAAATGGAAGAGTTATGGATGGAAGGATTTATTAAACACAATTTTTCAAGGTTACGTATAGGGTGATCACAGTTTAATAAAAAGTACCTACCAAAAAGAAGGGAATATTTTTTCTTTGTATTCACAATGACTAATAAAAGAACTGATTAATAAGAAAGATCTTTTAGAAATCAAAACCAAACCAATCAAAAGCAAAACTTTTATTAAGGACAGCTAGAAAAACAGCTTGTCTGTGGTGGCTGACAAATTTGAATTCCTGGCAGTGTCTAAAAACAGGCTAGATGGACATCTTTCAGGAACAGTTTAGATCAGGTTCAGAATTTTTTTGGGGAAAAGAGGAATGATACAGTGACTTCTCAAGGTCCTCCCAAGCTCTTTTGTACAGTTCAGTTCAAACCAACTTGCTAAGGTAGTGAAAGATTTTACAATATGAAGTACTAAATCTCAGATGTAGAAGATACTCTGTCTTTTGTAAAAACAGAAACAATGCAGTCATGTTTCTCCTAGGATATAGTTCCTTCAAAGTTAGCTTAAAGTGTATTGCCCTGTAGTGCAGTCAGACCTCAAAAATATACAATGATAGCTGGTACATCAGAACTGCAAACGTGACCATTTAAAGGAAATACGTACAGACAGTTTGTTCTGATACTCCATGAGCATCTCTCTCCTTCATATTCTTCTCCTTTATATTTCTATGAAATATAAGTATACAGTAGGATGGCAGGATAAAATAATATTCCTGGGTACACTGTTTGGAAACCAACCAACAAATAAAAACAGGAATTCAGAATACAAGCATTGTAATGCACCTACTATTTTCTATGTTTACTCTGTAGTCTATATACTACATCCAAGCTATCTTGGACAATCAAGATCTCTTAGATTGAACTTAGATTTAATTGAATTGATTGAATCAGTTTGAACTGATTAGTTCAAACAACTTTCTGAGAAATTTCACTCAATATAATGCAATAATAATCTGAATTCAGAGCACTGTGCAGACAAGGAACCAACCCAAAACTAAAATTTTTTATATTTTTTTTTCCAACTTGTCCATGAGGCCAAGACAGACTTAAAGATCCACAGATTTTCCATAAAAGACAGACAGTACTGAATTTGCTATTTGACTGCAGTACTCCTAGGTAACATGGGAGATCACATTCACATCCCTAAATTACAAATATTTTTACCATAAGTAAGTTGCCTGGTTATTGGATTGAAGAGTTATTGTCTTTCCCTACAAGTAAACTGTTTATAAAAGAAAATACTTTTAACAGCAAAAATGCAAGGAACTTAGCAGAAATCTAGAGCCTTTTGGAGACAGACAAGCATTACTATGTGTAGAATGACATGGGGAGATTCATAGGAGCAAGAGTCAAGATAGCAGTGTTGCTTTTACTAGCACTCTAAACAACTGGGATATTGAAGAAAGCAAGGCATAGTGCAATTTATTCTTACCACACTCAAGGCTAAGCTGAAGACTTTCTTCTACTACTGCTTATTTAAAAGTCAGAGTCAGATAGATGGAATGACAGCTATGAAAATTCATGTCTCAGGATTTTCAAAGACAAGTCGCACAAACACAAAAAATAAGATTTAGATTGTGAAAAGGAAATATACTTGTTTTCTATATAGATACTGCGATTCACACATTCTTACACTTGGGTTTTAAAAGATTTGGTTGAAATTATGTGACTTTATTTTTTGAGTAGTTTTTAATTTTTTTTAAGTAAGGAACAGAAAAAATGTTAAGCAATCACTGGAGGGCAAAGGGCTCAAATCAAAGATTAAAATATAGCAATAATGATACAATATTTAGAAAAGAATGCATATAACATGATCCTGATTGGGTCACCAGTTTGCTTGAGAAGGGAGGGGTAAACATTTCTGTTAACTGGCTCATTAAAAAGCACTGCCTGAGTTGTGCTAATAAATATTATCTGTAAGAAGTTAAATTATCTTATTGGCGCATTAGTCTATCCCACTATCATTGTCTTCACTGGGAAGAAAAAGAGTAACAAGCAGTTTACATTAGTACCATGATTTATTTAAAAGAGGGTTATATAATACTTCTGGAGCTTGCAAAACCTTTCAGAAAAAAAAAAAAGATATTCATAAATTGTCAAGAATTTTACCATTGATCGTTTATGAATCAATCAAATGATGGCAAAAGGTACTTGTTTAGCAATAGATTTGACAAAAACTGTATCCAGAAATAAAATATGCTAGCAGACTTAAGATTATGTAAACTTACAGCTTGTATGCTATTCTGATGATTACTTTTATTTGCTGTGTTTTTACTATACGCTCTGCAATAAAAAGGTTAGGAAATCCATCTATATTCTGTCTTATAAAACCCAATGTCAGACCTCTGGTCTGTTTCAAAGCCTGCTTCTCTTGAACTGAGTATCATGAAGAGTAGCATAGACTGAAATTGGACCTTTTATAGGATGTTTACATTCTAGATGCTTAAATTATTGTTAAAAATTAATAAATCTACTGATGTTTTTAGATTAAATAGAGCTATATATACAGGATATTTGACCTTAAGCCTTGAGCATATTGTGGCACAAAAGCCTTTTCCTCGGTTGGTTTTATGAATCTGATGGAATCTAAAGTGAAAGGCAGGATTTTACTGCAGATAAATGATTGAAGAAATGTAAATGATACTTTTACTACAAGAGCCCAAGGTAGGATTTTATCTGAGNTAAGGTATACTTCTCTCTGCAAAGAATTTTTCGATGACATCTGCTAAAAAGATGAGATCTGGCATTTATCTGTAGCAAAGACTTCAGAAAGATCTATTTTCTCTTAAATTAAGAAATTTCTATATGGTTCTTCTGTACAGAACACAGCATGCTGAAAAAAAAAAAAAGGGGGGGGAAAAAAAAA
>VXBX01001934.1:187376-213120 GCA_013400415.1 Scytalopus superciliaris | reverse complement strand
ATCTAAGTCTGGAAAGAACAGGTTTATTGGGTTTTCTCAAAAAACAAAGTTGGAATTTTTTTCTTCCTTTATATATACCTCTATTTTGTATTAACATTCATGGATTTTTTTTCCAAGTTTGTCTTGGTATCGAAGAATAAACAAAGAAAGACCAATGCACTGTAAGTTTTCTTGTGCAAACCAAGAATATACACAAAATACTGTTTCAATGTTTCTCTGCTAGTCTAATGAGCAATGTATGTAAATGTGGTACTCAATATAAGGTATACTTCTCTCTGCAAAGAATTTTTCGATGACATCTGCTAAAAAGATGAGATCTGGCATTTATCTGTAGCAAAGACTTCAGAAAGATCTATTTTCTCTTAAATTAAGAAATTTCTATATGGTTCTTCTGTACAGAACACAGCATGCTGAAAAAAAAAAAAAGGGGGGGGAAAAAAAAAGAAATTTTCTTGACATTTTGCAAACTCTAACACATTCCTCCAGGCGCAAAGTTTATTTTTATGCCTCCCCAGCAAACTACTGTGCAAAAGACTCCAGGTTTGGTTTTGCTTTTTTTTTTAGAAGAAAACCAGTCGTGTTTGTTTATTTCTTGCATATGAGAAAAGCTGAAAAATATGCAGGTCTTTTGAATGATGTACTGCAAAAATAACAGAAAAGTTAAAATTTTCTATAGAAAGCAGCTTCCTGTGTTCTTACAATATCAAAGTATTTCCAGAACTCATTTTTCTGTCTTTTATATCCCTTTCAATTCAGAGGCCATTGTGTCCTTATAAATGGCATTTCATATTGCCTTGGGAGAAAAAATAAGTATACTTTTTAAAGCCAGATTTTTGTGAACAAATACATGACCTTAATCTGTTGTAATGTGTTTTCTAATGCAGATTTCTTCTTTCTTCAAATACAGCCTCACTAGTCATTTGTTCATGGGGACCTAGGAAATACCATGCCGGATCTGCAAAGGGTTTGTCTAATTTAGTATTCCCTTACTAGAAGTGTCTTGACAAGGAATTAAATGTGTTACAGATTTGAACTTTCGAGATACTAAAAAAGCAAGCCTTCTAGAGTTCAATACAACTCAACAGACATATGTCAGAATCTTAAGTTTTCTTTAGCACTGAGCTTTGGAACATACAAGAATATACCTGCTAAAGACACTTTAAATCTAAGACAAGTCTTACGACAGCAGAAGGAATCCAAAGCACACAAGTCTTTTCCAAACATCTAAAAAGTAATTATCCTATGCCATAAGAAATGAATTAAATTTCTCTCTTGTATAACTGGGGATGTTCTCTTTTATTCCTATAGCTGTCTAATCCTTTTTACCAAGATCTTGGTCTCAGTGAATTAATTCTTTGCTTTAGTATGACATGCTTGGTGTACTTAGCCCTAAGACAATTTAGGGGTGACATAGGAAATCATTGCAGGCTTTCCCCAGAGTATATTCTGCTCTAGTCTTCAAGGAATCAATCCTGCAATGAGAAATTGAGAAGACAAACAAGAAAAAGTGCTGGAGGCTGACTGAAACACTGCCTTTACCTTAATAGCAGAAAAGAAACTCCTGCAAAAATACCCCGGATTTCTGAATATCCTGTGACCCCTTAAGAAACCCTCCAGGGCAAAGTAAGCTGCTTTTTAAATGAGAAACAGTGATTTGTGGAAAGGCTAGGTTTGTTTTGCAGGTCCAAAATGTCTTCTGGAGGTATTTAGGATAGAATTCACCTTACAACAGAGACTCAGGAAAAACGTTTCTGCACCAGTTAGGTTCCATTTCAGTCTTGCTGTAAGCACTGAAACATATAGTTCTTGAGCTGTTTTTCTATTCTGAAATAAATGGCAGTTTAATACTCATAAAACCCAATGAACAGAAAGTCTCACCTCGGGGATGGTTGGTCCAATATGCTATCCCATGAGCTATTAAGCCTTCCTACCCACACTTTGGTTTGTGCCACTCATGCTCACTGGTCCTTCTATCATTCATGCTTCATCCATATCTCTCATTGAGATGTCATTATCTGCATCCTGGGCTGCATCAAAAGAAGAGTGACCAGCAGGTCGAGGGAGGTGATTCTGCCCCTCTACTCCACTCTTATGAGACCTCATCTGTGTCCAGCTCTGGGATCATCATTTAGGAAAGACATGGACTTGTTGAAGCGGGTCCTGAGGAGGGCTACAAAGGTGACCAGAGGGCTGGAGCACCTCCCCTACGAAGACAGGCTGAGAGGGCTGGGGTTGTTCAGCCTTGATAACATAAGGCTCCAGAAAGACCTCATTGTAGCTTTCCAGCACTTAAAGGAGGCTTATGAAAGAGAGGGAAAGCAACTTTTTACACCAGCAGATAGCAATAGGAAAAGTAGAAATGGTTTTAAACTACAAGAAGAGAGATTTAGATTAGATGGGAAGAAATTCTTTACTCAGTGTAGTTAAGCACTGGAACAGATTGCCCAGAGAAGTTGTAGACGCCCTGTCCCTGGAAGTGTTAAAGGCCAGGTTTGATGGGCCTTTGAGCAACCTGGTCTAGTGGAAGGTGTCCCTGCCCATGGTGAGAGGGTTGGAACTAGATGATGTTCAAAATCCCTTCTAATCCAAGCCATTCTGTAATTCTTTGATGAAAAATACCAAATAAATTTAGGAGTTAAATTAGCCTATTTTACCTACAATATCTTATTTCATGTTCAGAGAACAAAAATTTCCTTTCTTTTATTAACATTCTTATTTATGAGATCATACAAATTCTTTAATATTGGATTATAGTGGTTGGCAAATAATGGCAAATATAATACACATATATGAAATATATAATATGCATTATATATATTATATATGCTAAGATATATAATCAGATTCATTGTAAGATATCTAGTGAGTTAAAAAGTGTAACAATAATGCCTAGGATTAGGAAAAATAGAGAATTGTTGCATGAAATTTTACTATATGTTATATTATTCTATGATTCTATAAAAATTAAAGACTTGTAAAAGTATATCCAGCTGACAAACAACACTTCATGTTGAAATCCACCCTTTCAGTATTTGCTTATGTAGGGACCTTTTGTTTTGAGTTCCAAATCACTCTCTGACATAACTTCCTCTCTGTAATTACCTCCAAGTATTATTTATTATTAGTACTTCCACGATTTCCCCTAGTTAGTTTACAGTATTCTAAATTCTTGTCATATGTCCTCCCCATGTTGCTAATTTATATAAGCCTTCTTTCTTTTCTCCCAGCCCTGACTAGTATTTGCATGTCCTCCTAATTTATTGCTAAACTCCAAGTTTCATCAAGTACATTATTTTCTTTAAATCACTACTGAACATGTAAGTTCAAAAAGGAATTTATAAAGATGTCAGTACCCCACTGCTATTAATTTATATTGTTTGTGTAGTCCATAGTCCTCTTTAAATGTGTTAAAACCTAAACCAATCTTAATTAACTTTTATAGAAATATGGGTAATATAGTAATATTCGTATCTGCTCATTTAATAATAATCTTCTCATTTACCCAAATTTCAATTCCCCCTCAAAAAAGCTGGGTAACATTTATAGTACTAGAATAGATTTAACACAGAAATTCATGGTAATTTTTAACATTTCATTACTTTCACAGTGATATCCTTTCAGATTAATTTCATAGTTTTACTAGTCTAGAAATTGGATTCTTAGAACACTGAAGTTACCTATTTTCTTGTTAGATTTTTTAAAAAGTGATTATACAATCCTGTGTTATTTATTTATTTTAATAGTCTATAATACACTTTCCCTATACTGCTGTATTCCTGCATACTTGGATTTCTCACAGATGACCTTATTTCTTGTTTGTCAAGTTGTTACATTTTTATTGTTCTAGAATCACCCTTAATTTATTATTCCTAAAAAGAAGCTTTTAAACTCAGATGTTTTAAATGAGATTATTATCATCCCTTTCAGTCGTTTTGGTATTTATTTTTTCCCTATGATGTTGCAAAAATTCCATATTATCTTAACCCCTTTGGCTAGCATTAATCCATTTCTCTTTTTATACTGCCTTATCTTTGCCCTACAAGCTTTAACTTCGAATATTCTTGTCTGGCTGCCTCTTCTCTTTCCCCTTTCAGAATACTATTCAATAGTGATTCCTTATCTTGTCTTTCAGTGCCAGAAGCTACCAACAGCATGGTACAGCTGTGACATATCACAAGCAAAAGGGAAGGCATGCAAACATGCCTTGCTTTGTGTGAGGGATGCAAAATCCTGGAAGAAACTATTAATTTTTTTTCTTTTTAATGCAGCCTCTCGGAAACACTGAACCTTGACTTGTGAAATACCAAATGTTTTCAAAAATCTGTGGATTAAGGATGACTCAACCATAATTATTTTTTGAAAAATTTCTCTAAGATTTTTTTATTAGCTGTTCATCAGATGAACTATTTTGGCCATTCTGCACACTGTCATTGTGATTTAGGTCATTTTTCTACTAATCAGGATACTACAACCTGAAGCATGATAACTAACTAAAAAAACCACAGACCATTACAGTGAGTGACAGAAATAACAAAACTCATTGACAACACTCCGATTAGGGGTCTAATTATCTGCTGAACACTGACATATGTACAAACTATTAGGGATCAAAATCAACCTCACTATAAACCAAAGAGAAGATTGAAATAAAATATGCAACTCTATTTCTCAACCCTGAGAAAAGGACTGGACTATATGACCTTCAGAACCTTTCAAACCAAAATTCATCTATGAATCTATTTCACACAATTTCAAAAGCATTTTGGAATCTGCTCACAAAAATAGGACTAAAAGTAAAATGTTATCCTTAAGGCACCACCCTTAAGATCTCATGACTTTATTATTCCATCTGGTTACATGAACACAATCAACTACTCTCTAATATGAAAGAACCCCAAAATCTTAATATGCACTCATGTATTAAAAAATGCCTCAGTCAAAAGTTGGAAAATTTGAGCTTTTGTCTTCTAGGAGTGCTCAGTATCTGAATCTTGCACACCACATCACATCAGAGGAATGTTAAAATATAACCAATTCATGAATATGGACCCTTAACCTAAGTGATCTTCCAGGAATTGCCATCAGTTCCAAATGCTCATTTGCAATAAAAAAGTAGTCCAGCTAACTGTTCTCACCCAGCTGATGTTGTAAACGATTCAAGCTTTCAACCTCACCTATCACTGTTTTCCTGAGGTTTCCCAATTGTAACTTTAAAACTACGTTATATCCTTTTCGTCCTTTTCAGAGCAGAACATTAAAAATAAAATAAAAAAAAAAAAGAAAGCAGCTCATATGTTTACAAACATTTTTCTTCTAAATGGAGAAATAGAACTGCTGCAAAGAACACCAGCAGTTTGCTAATTTATCTTATTAGTGCTGTAATGGTTGAGGGTAGCCTCAGAAACCATGATTTTCTTGTTCTCATAAACTTCTCAAACTTACTGGTGGAGGCATACATTTTCTTTTGATAGCTGTATATCAACAATTTATGAGAAAATATAGAAAATAATCTAATTCACAAATAAAAGAATAAGAAAGATACCAAATTTAGTAAAAAATAAATTCAGGTTAATGTCATTAGGAAATCTGTTTAAATATTTTAACTGCATTTTTTTCAGTGAGATGGCACTGATGTTTTCTCAGGTTACCACAGATTTGTACATTAATGGAACACATAATTGTTAGATTATACAACTGAGTTCTGTGTGGTTGTGTTTATCATGTGACTAACGAGTGGTGTACACAAAAATTAAATTTCTTGGAAAACAGAAATGTGTGCTCAAAGGTCATAAGGGACACCTGTGTGGACAAAGATGTTTGTGTATGATATCTGGCCAGAGTTCAAAATTTATGCTACTAAATGTTCACCTGGGAGAATGAACACAACTACAGCCATGGCAAATGTGCTAGAGACAGTGAGATGATAAAAGTGAGGGGTAATTTAGAGCATTTTTTTGAATAAAAAACAAACAGCTATTCAGTAATAAAAATGATGATTAACCGAATAAAGACAGCTCAGAGAGCAAGAGTGCTCCCAGCACCATTGCCCGTCAAAAGCACATAGATGTAACATCACCCTGAAAAGGTCATCAGTCCATCTGTTTCTTTGGCAGAGGTGACAACCAGCCTACATGGATTACTCTCTCCTAACAGTATTTAACATTCCATAATCCTCAAACCAAACAGAGACAATCCCATAAAAATCCAGGGGACAATCTAAGGCATTTCTATGCTATTGCAGGCACAATGGGCTTGAAGGAACACTGTTATTACTCTAGTAAAAAAGCCCTGATTCCAACAGTTTCTGAGCACCTAGGTCCTCCAAAAGAAATTGTAAATGATGTCTCTATGTACAGAAATATGTCCATTTCTCTGAGCTTACAGTGTGGTTTATTATAAATAATTTAAAAAAGAAAATGTACAACATACATTGAAGTATTTGTTTTAATAGTTTCATTTGTTACACATTTGTACTCACAAATGAAAGTATTTCAATGTTGCTTATAATTCGTGTGATTTCAGAGATTTCTTATGTCATTGCAATTAAGGTATTGTCAGATTTGAGTAGACTCCAGTGCATTTACACAGGACAGATCTATTAAAAAAAAATGTAGTAATTTTTTGTGACAATGAAACCACTGTAGTAAGAAAACTAAGATCTTGATTAAATAACACTGGTATCTTTGTCTTTCTTACACTGAGTAACTAACTTGTAACTGTGCTTTTATATCAACAGAAAAACTAATGCTTGCTATCAATAAAATCTAGAAATTTCACTATGAATTTCATTTTTAAGAGTCCATGTGGCTCTTTCTAGTAGTTCTTGTGCTTAAATTGGCAAGAACCCTAAACCAGAGAACAGGAAAGACTTTCTGACTGTCTTTCTTGCCTTCAATTCTACCAACATCAGTGGAAATTAAATATTAAATTAAGCAAAGCTTGACAAGCAACATCATTAAAATCTTTATGATTACTGCAAATGGATTTATTCACAATATTTGCACATGGTCTAGATACCTGTTTTGGTGTCTAAAAGAGGACTAAGTAGAACTGAAAGCTACATTTCAAGCAAATGGTGCAGATGACGACCTAAAATTAGCTCCTGAAGAGCCTATGTGGGGACATCCTTGTTCCCGATGGGCCTAAATAGAGGCTTCCAGGACTGCACACTGCACTTTGTTCCTTCTTTGAGCTTGGTCAGTGACCTAGGTGAACATGTAAATCTGCTTTGTGCCAGAAGAAGGCATCTAACCTGCTGATGACCAAGCCTCCCCATGCTCTTGGGCAATACTATATATCTGAGAGAGTACTGAGATGACCCTGAAGACAAAATTATTCAAAAATAAATTCAAAAAATTCTTATTCAAAAATACTGGCTACAGAAAAAGATGGGAGTACACCTTTCACATATAAATATGCTGAAGTAAGTATCTCTTAAGGAGAAGGAGACACAAGTTTGTGGCTATACTTAGCCTGAGGAAACTGAAGGCCTTATTTGCTCTTTCTTGAGATATTGCTCTCACTAGATTTGTGGGGTCAGCAGAAGCAACTCAGAGGAAACTGCACAACATAGTGATTCCTGATTGAGGGAAGACTAGGTTCTGGGACATCTACACACTGAACTCACATCCTATCAAAGCCCACTGCATTTCAGTTGCCCACCAACACTCTACCATCAGAGCACTATTGGGACTTGCAGAAATGGTCTGGGAGGCATACCCTGCCTTTTGTGACTGAAACTTCTTTTGTGCATAAAACCAATGTAGAAAGACAGTGGAAGCAGCTGGCACAGGGCAATAGGAGAAAAGAAACAGATTTGCAGTTTATAACACAGGAATCATGGGCAAAGTAGAGCATAAAACTGAGAATACTGGACCCATCATCAACCTTCAGCTTCAACTGATTGCGTGACTGGAGTGATTAGGAAACAAAGCCAGGAGATTAAATACAGAGATTCTGCTTCTTTGTCCAAGCCTGTGCATTTCTTGAATTAGCTGAAATAAAGATTGTTTTTACTTTTGTTTTCCGGTTGGGTGTTTTTCATTTGTAATTCCTACAAAGCTTCCCTGCTTGTTTACTTCACCTGTTTTATGCCCTGGATACAATAAGCTGTAAGCTTAGAGCACTAATAAGACCAGAGCTCTGTGAAAGTGCAAGCTTCTGGGAAATCTGAGCATTTAGCTGAAAGAGTAATGTAAAGAGCTAACACCCTAGATACAAGACAAAGCACAGGGAGACCAAAGGGGGGAAAAAAGCAAAAAACACGCTTAGAGCCAGTATAATTTCAAGGGAAGCTTAAGTATGTATAAACCTTGTGTTATGAGCTGCGAACCAAGAAGCCTGCTCAGTATTTAGCTGTGAGCTCTATTGGGGCAATGTGACAATTTCTAACAGGGAACTACAAGTTAAAAATACCAAATATGCTGAAATGGACTTTGTGGCCTGAGGGTCTGTCTTATGAGAGGAACAGTGTGTGATCATCCTGCAAGTTAGCATGCACATAATGTATTCTCTGATCAACACAGTACTTTGTGTCTTCGCCAGCACATCACTGCTACCATGAGCAATGTGTGTCTGCCAAAGGAACAAAGGAGAATACCAGGGGTCTTTTTAACTGCATGCCAAAAGGATCCCTGTCCTGAAATGGCAGAATTCCTGACTGTATCACAGTACCAGACACTATCCTGGTGTCATACCGCAACAGGGTCTTTCAATAAAAGAAATTCAGCATCTCCAGTAATTTTGCCTCAAGAAATCTCCACTGTACCCTACATTTATTCTCCATTGTTTCACTTCCTTATGCATTTTGAATTAATCCATATAAAAGACAAAAATACCTTCTACATTTTCATCTTTTCAGTTAATTTGAAATATAATTTTCTCCTTGTGTAAAGGTCCACATACACTTCTCTTCAGAATACCACAGGATTCTCCTTAATTTGAAAAAAAAAAAAAAAAGAAAAGGATCACCTTTAACTAATAGTTTTCACCCTTAAAATGTACAAAAATTGTAAGTAATCATGAAATATAAGCATGGGACTTGTAACGACAACTGAGCTGTGAGGAAACTTTTAAATCCTTGGTTGGTGTTAAACTTGTAGCTAAGACCCATGTTAATAGGACAATTCACAACATACTTGTATTTTTTGAGATCAGTTTTAGCCAGAATAATAGTAACCAGATTATTGAAAATATCCAAATTGATTTTAATGCAAAATGATTTTCTAGGATTCTCTATGCCCAATTGTTTGAAGGGAAATATTGTGGTTGAACTACGCACGCAATGGAAAACAGACCTTAGAAATGTAAAAAATCGTTTGACATTATGCCACAGCATTACTGCAAGATATTCAGTTAGGATTTTTTAAAAAATTGTACTTACTAACCTCTGAAATCTAATAATTAATGGACCATGTTTCAGTAGAACACCAAAACATCCTGTGTGATTGTTTTTGCAGTTTTCACCTCATGTCATCTAAGTAAATTATAAATGTTGTTAAGATGATCTTTTTGTTGTGTTTTTTGATCACTTTTACTATGTAACCTCATATCCTTTAGAGCCACATATTCTTCCACAGCTCATATTACAGTAAATACTGTCTTCCAGTACTTCACAATTTAATGCCTTCTCCTCTTAGGAAAAACTATCTGACAGTGGTTGTCATCTCAAATGACTGTCAACTTTGTGTTCAGACACATATAAATACAAACCCAAACTTACACAAAAACAAGAATTAAAAAGCATCTATTTTCTAGAAGCTATGTCAGTCATAGCCAAATATCAGCCAACTGCTCCTAAAGAGATTCTTCTTTTTATCTTTTTATCCAGATGTGTCTAGTGTGATACAGTTTCTGAAATATAAATCAATAACATGACACTACCTTTTTTTTCATCTAATGAAAAAAGATGCATGCTGTAGAATGCTAAAATTTTGCAACAAATTCCATGTCAGTTTCTGGACACATTCAACAGAAATGGGGGGGGAAAAAGTACAATGACAATAACCACTGCGATTCTTCATGATTCTAAATGTATTTTAGTGCAGGCCCATATCACAATAAATACAGCAGTGGCATTGCCACTAGAAAGCCTCAGAACATGTGAAGTATTTTCTGAACTTGTTCTGTTCTTCCTGAAGCTTTATTTAGCTTATTTAATAACCAGTCAGCTACTGCCTGATTTGTTAGCTTTTGCTTCTTTGTAGAATCATATTATTTTACAGATGGTTGCAATGAACAATTATTCTGTACAGAATGACATATTATTACCCCAGCATAACAATGCAATGCAAACGAGCAGAGTCCTGGCAAAGAGAGAATGGTTGGAGAGCAGAGGTGTCCAAGCAAGAGACAGTGGGTGCAGTGCAGGGGAGCTCAGGTCTGGAAGAGGCAGTGAAAGGCAAAGGATGGCCCTGGGGATCCTAGAGCTAACAAATAGTACACTGATAAACAGCTAAAGCAGTGCAGACCTGGGAACTGGACAAAACTGGGTACTAGGATAAGAAGAATAAAGAATATTTATCCAACTTATATGAGACAGTTCATATATAGTAAAATAATTGACATTATTAATATTTATTAATAATGATTTGTTTGAAATTTTTTAATGTTGGGATTCATTTTTTAACAACATTTAGAGAGATTATTTGTAATAATAAAATAATGGTTTCCTGTTCTAATATTGATTAGATGTATTTCAGGAACCAAATCTTCAATTGAGGGTATTTACCAGCAAACCTGCTTTTAATTAAATCCCATTTACATAAATAATGCTGTTGATTCAATGAGAATATCTATGTACAAATGAACACAAAAGCAGGAATTCAGTTATGTCTGAAAAATACTTAGATGCTACATCCTGGTATGCTTGGATACCCCATCATCATGTCTTATCTATTCTAGAAATTCAGTTATTGTAAAGTTACTGTATATGTTATCAGACTAAAACCTATTTTTTGCAACACTTGAGATTTCACATGGACAAAAATTCATTATGCAAAAGCTTAAAATCATGGAATAGGAGATAAATGTAAGAGTCCTTCATTCTCTTAATCTATTTCATCTGCAAAGCAACCAATAAAATCATACTTTCACTTCAACCACCAGAAAATAGCTGGGAAGAACAGATTTGATTTTCATCAGACTTATGAGGAAAAAAAAACCTTTCAGGTTTAGCAGTGATGGCATAATCTACTCTAAATACCTAAATACCTGTATAATACTGATTTCCAAGCAAAACTGACATACTTATCCTCAAAATATCACTAGAAGGCAAGGCAGTACTATTATAAAAACACCGCAAGGAAAGGAACTGATGCACAGAAGCATCAAAAAGCATTTACAAAAGATATGAAATAAATTTATATGCCTCATCATCACTTTTAAGACCCCCATTCCAAATGGGAATTCCAGAATGTTCATCCCACACACCTGCTAGTGTTCAAGGGCCATAAGCAACATGTGCAAAGTGCAAATAAGCATCTGGGCACTGCCTTACTGTGATAAGCAGCAAATTCTGGAGTTAGAGTGACTCTAAAAGGTGGTCTAGGATCATCCCAGCTTGACCAATCTTTGCACAGAACACAACCAGAGATGGCATCCTGCTTTTATTATCTTCTGTGTATAGACTGCCAACCCAGACCTGAATGTCCTGTAAACCACTGCAGCACTTGGAGCAACCTGGACTCAGTGACTCTCCTCAGAAGGTTCTGTCTGGTCAAGGAACAGGAACACTCTTGATTCTTCTCAAATCTGAAGCTGCCCCAATTTTTGTGAATAAATTAAAAATTCAGTGGACTAAAGATAATGAATAAGTAATAATTTGAACATTCATTTATGAAACAGGGAAACACTGGTTCCAGGGCTGGCTCCAATTATATTTAAGTACATTTAAGTATATTAAATTCTCCCAGAACAGTAACTACCAAGCTTTTGTTTTGATTATAATTTTGCTTCAAGAGGTATAACCCATATATATGGCATTTATGAACCCAAATAATAACATAATCCACTAAAGCCCTATGGCCTATACACAGCTTCTCCAGCTTTATCAGGTTGTTGGGATTGGCTAAAATCCCAGCCTTGGCACCCAACTCCCTTCCAAGGAGAGTGAAACTTCATGATCCTCTCTGTATTATTAGTGACTTCCTAGACATTTGGTGCAGACGGACCAGCTGGACAAGGCTCTGTACTCACATTACACCTGCAGCGCTGAACATTTTTCCTCCTCTCCTTTGTCAGTGTGAAGCACATCTATCAACCTTAAAACATACCAGTATGGAGCATCTGTATGTTTGCCAATCACTGCAGATATCGGCCAGTGCCACAGAACAAACAAAACACATCCAAGGATAAAAACACAATTCGTTACAGTTCAAGCTGAAGTACAGAGCTTTGCAGACAACTGAAATCTGTGTATACAGTACAGAAGAATATATTCATAGGATAGAGAAGCAAATGCTGTAAGAAAAAGTGAACCATTTAGGATCCAAAGAAATATTCCACATGAAACCTTAGGAGTTAAGATTTTCCAAAACCCTTTTGGGAAAAAGTGTTCTTGCACAAAGCACGTGCAATATTATTTCTCATAACCAATAAATAACATGAATTAGATTCCCTGATTTTCTAATCTGCAATGTAAGCCCTTTCTAGCTGCACTACAGGAATGAGCTACAATGGCTTCACAGACTCATCCCCAAGCACTCTTTGCAGATTTTCACAGTAATCTGCACCACTCTTTAATGGTCAGCAGGAAGCCCTGGATAAACATGTATCTTGGACTCTACTTTGAAAGATCTGCCAATAATACCGTAATCAAACTTGGTACAGCTGCCTAGAAACACAGTATTATGCAATTGGCTACTAACATATCCAAAAGAGTGGGCAAGGGTAACATGTATCAACCACTTTTTGATAGACTTTTTTTCCTAAACAAATCCAAATTGTGATGAACCAGCATCACTGCTTCTCTCCAGCTCTTTCTTGTGCCACTTTTTGGTTCTGACAGAAGCTTAGCTGGGCCATGATAGCACACTCACTCAATATCAAGACCACCCAACTGAAAAAACCCAAGGTGCATAGTTTTTTTCCTCTTGGCTGGTATACAGATGTAACTCAGCAAAGGGAAAGGAGGAAAACCAGAGCCACCTCAGCAGTAATAGGGCCTCAGATTCTCACAAGCAACTTCTGATAACATACCTCAGTTGGTGACACTGGTTAACAAATTCCTACTTAACATAAGGTATTTCCAATGCCAGTTAGAAGTGGTAAGGTTAGAAGTCCTGTTAATCTTTTTTCTTTTTATTTTTTTTCACAGCTAGGAGTTGGAGAATTGCTCTTTTGATTCTTCATCCTCCTATCATCCTTCAGCGAAGATGTTCAATAGCATGTAACTATCAGCTATGGCTTAGAGTTATAAGCCATGCTATAAACAAACACTGCCCCTGCATACAAATGAGGTAGCAGTACGCAAAGAACAACAGGTACCAAAGTCAGCTCTCAAAACATTGTACATCTCCTGAAGAATTAAAGGTAACAAATTGGTGAAATTACCCAAAAGCAGGTGACATTTTCCCCTTTGTTGCCAATTTTCTATCAAGCTACCAAAAAATGGATGGGATTCAAATTTTATATTTTTCTGCATTTTTGCCATTTCTAGAAGACATAAATAAAATCTGAACTTAATAACTGAAAATAGCTTGCTTCCAAATTTCAGTTGCACACATTTTCAGCACCATATGAAAATGAAAATACGAATTTGACTACATCATATGCCTTGTTTCCCCTACAGATAATGAAGAAAAAAACCCAAGAAACTGAAGTAAAGCACACAGCTAAAATTGAAACAATGGCATCAAATGGCTGTAAGATTTTATTTTTTTTTTTAAATACATCTGCTTCACTCTACCAAGTGTCAATGATGGTTTCAATAGTAAAACTGCTAGTGAAAAAAAAAGAATTTATAAATAAAAAGTATGAAATAAATTTCTTTTGGTAGTAGAAACACATGCTATTACTGTTTCACACCTCTCCTGTGGACTCTAATCTCATCTGCATTTAGACCAAGTTATATTGATAGCATGGGGAATTTGTCTGGAGTAAGGACAATAATTTGGCCTTTGCAGAGCACAGTAACAGCACTGATACCATAGACTGTTATCATTGTTTTTATTAATTCTGATGGTGGACACTCCATCAGAAAACTATGTCAGTAATTTAACAAAAACTTAATGTATAACTTCTCTACAAGATTAACAAAACTGAGAATGACTTTGAAAAATTTTACTGTCTTCCTCTTGAGATTAAACTACCATCAGAAGGGGCTCAAACTCTGAAATATTAATAAATCAGTGATGCATAATTTGTAAATTTGTACTTTATTTCATGTACAACTTTCTCTGTCCTAAAGAGCATTTTATATTTCTTGTTAACAGTGAATGCAAATAATGCTCAGTGGAATTCCGCAGTGACCTTTGTTTTATTACAATTACTGCATCTTTATAAATGAACAACTAAACTTCAATTTGAGAGCTACAACAACTTTGAGTTGGAATCCTTTGATAAAACACAACTGAATAAACTTCATAAAATTAATTCCCTAAGAAGAGAAAGTCTCCTCTGAAAATTCCTCTGTGTATACCCACACACAAAGCAGATATTTTTCCATGCTTTTGCAAGTAGAAAACTAAACAAAACAGCAATATGGATAGATTTGAACAGAAGAGGATAAACTGCCTTAAAAAGAGCACAGGAGAACAGATTGACTGTAGTACATCATATAAACACTGTACTATATGAACGTATAAAATAGAAATATGTAGGTATAAACCACTGCATAACAATAAGAAATGCAGTGCCTGCATTATGTCATAATGTAATTCCATGTAATGTCACTGAGACTTAATAATTGAAATCCCACACCCACTATGTAAGCAGAATCACCATCAGCTTCTGCTAATGGCTGTTCTACACTGGAACACTTCCACATTTGTCAAAAGCACAAGCAAATCAGAGGAGAAGGTCTAAAATACAGTAAACATATTGTGCACCTTTTCCATACAGACAAAGGGTAATAATGGAAGTAGCTGAAGACAAAAGACACAAATTACTGGTATGAGAAAGGCAAACAGAAGGCATGACTGGTCTGAAATATCTGATGGTAAGGGATTCAATACTATCAAGCACTCCTTCACTGAGGGCAGCAGCTCCGTTCACATATATGAAGTGCTGATTACTCTTGCACACAAACTTCTAAACTTTACATCAAAACAAGAATTTTCAAAGTTTACTAAAGTAGATCAGGTGGAAATGATCAACACCGCATAAACTAAAGTACAGTCATTGATGATAATCACATATAATACTTGAAAACAAAGATAGGCCTTATTGATTAAAAGAGATTCTGATCATTACGCTTTTTCTACAGTGCATCACTTCAAAGAAAGAATTTGAAATCAAACTTGCATGACTGTGATGAAGCATCCTATTACAAGTGGTTTGGAGTGATTCAAATGTGTATGAAGAGCACAAATTTTTAGGGTGACCATTTTCTTTTAGCAAAGAAAGTGAAAAAGGGCATTTTATGAAGGACACTGGAATCCGCATGAGATTTAAAAATATCTCCTTCCACTGGGAACCAAATGCATAAACAGAAAGTCTTTAGCTGATTTTATGAAAGTTTCTGTGATGTTTTTGGCCATGAGCATTTTAGGAAGGGCAGTATTTATGCAAAAAAATTATTTATAATGAAATTATTTTTCTTTGTGAACTAGATTTTTACAGAGATCAAAGTGCTCATAACACTGTGATAAACTGCTCATCACCTGCATGGTAACAGGTTATTTTAGAACATCACTTTAAAGTGTTTAAACAATATTTTGTAAGTCATCATAAAAAATACCTTTCACTCCAAGTGTTCTTCCCTTACTGCTCATCTTCTTTTGTCCCCTTGAACTCATGAATAAAAGAGCCACTGCAAGTAGCAGGATATATAAGCTATTAAGAGTCTTCCACATACATTACTGTACTCATTCAATATTCTGGAAAAACGTTTTTATTTATTTTCCATTTTCTAAATTTTGCTTTAGTCTCAAATAGCCATTGCATGCTAAATATTAAATATCCCTGTAGCACTGTATGGTTGTTAGATTCCATTTTGTAATTTTTGTTCTTACTAGACAAATCCTGCACTGATTTAATAGTTTAAGTCCTCTGATGGAGCCACAAAATGACATGGTATTACTGACTATACCTTTCTGACTAGGGATGTCCAGTCTACTTACACAGGTAGTGACCTCTGGGTATGTGGTGAATATTATTAAGTCATCTTAAATGTGTGCAACAGGAAGAGGGCAGGCATGGAAATGACATATAGATAAATCCATACATGTCATGAAATCTCCACAAAACTATCTGCAACCTACAACTTACTAATATTCAAAAAGGTGGCATAAATTACTGTTTTAAAGACACATCTATTATAGTAAATCCTCTGTTAAGATCTCTGTGTTGTTTTCAGATATGAAATCAGGAAAAATAAATAAATCAGTTGTTGAATACTGAGATGCTAGTACATAGTGAGGTGTTATAATCTGTTACAAATTAGACCAGTGCTACATTTCTAGCACAATAAAAAATCCCTACTAAAACTATTTTAGACTGCCTGAATGAGATATACAAGATTAAGCCTTGAACTCCAAATGCTGAGATTTAATGAATGTAAATATCCCCTCTTCTCCTGTTGGATGTAAGTAAGAGGACGAAGAATAATTTTCATTGTTTTATGACGGCCCCTGGCAGATTTGGCAGTAAAACACAGGGAGAAACTGTCTATAGTTTCTGTCCAAGTAACTATTGTAGATAACCACACTAATATTATGGTTTTGCAATGGCCACAATAAGAAAATACATTTCAGATTCTCTTGTCTTCCTTCAAAAAATTGTATAGATTGACTACACGCAAAGATTTTACGGGTCCAGGAGATTTGGAACTGAGCCTTGTCTTATAGACAGAAACTTCATTACATACATCAGTCACAGCCCTGAAGATCAAGACGACAAATTCCCTACAGCCCTTAAATTCAGGACCCCACGAGAGTACTGAGATCGATTTGCCAGTGCTTTGATCTAGGCTAAGCATCTCAAAGTGAAGGGCTACAGAAACTGATCCGGATACAAGGAAACCAGATCTTAGTGAAAATGTAGCGATATTCAATATACCTTTAATCAATGACACCAAAGATAATCTTTACTTTATTAAAAAGTAATAGTTACAGCTTCTTTTTTTGACCTAGTTCCTTTTATTGTTCAACGCTTCAGCACACTTAGAAACACAATCATCCATTGTATACTTGTCACATCTTTTGTAAAAGGCAACGCTTCTTAAAAAGGAAAAATACTGACTTTCATCCATTTTTCCAAGCCATTTATCATATTCAAAAATGTAAAAAACTTCAGAGGTTCAAAATAGAAACAGTAGGCTTTAATCTGAATGCTCTCTATTTACAAAAGGGTTCTAAAATGTGACTGGAAATAGTTTTGGGAAAAGATTTTTCACTTCATACAGTCAAGCTTGATGAAAGCAAATCTGAAGGATGGGAGTGTTTTCATAATACTGTAGAAAGCTGTCAGGTCACTGCAATTCCTTTCCAAAAGTCATTGCTAGGCAATACCAATATAAAACCTAAAAGTAATACACAAATTCATAAAACACCAAAATCAAATCCAATCTTACCAAATCCACAGCACTGTCTCAAAGGTAAACTCAACTCTCTTTAAAACTCAACTGACACTGGCAAAACTGTACTTTCACTTGTCACTATGAACCCTAACAACCATTCTCTTAGTTACTGGTCTACCTTATTTATGCTACTTGTGCCAATATAACTTGAACCAGATTGTCTGTGAAAAGAAAATTTGTATTTCTTGCCTTAATGTTTGTTGACAGAAGTGAGGAATTGCATCATGTTTGTGGCAAGAACGTTCTATATTTTGATCCCTCAATAAAGCCTCCAACTGAACCACAAACAAGCTTTATACATACAAATACACTGATTGATGTGCTTAGTACATGCAACTCTATCTACAGAAAACAACGACTCAACACACTTCTTGCAGATTTTTAGCCTTCTCAGGAAAGGGAAAAAATGCTTTAAACATTGAGTGGAAGACAAAAAGCGTACTGCTACTGAGGAGTACTGTGAGGCTTAATTTGCAAAGTGATTATATAACTTCGAGTAACCATCTGATTAACAATTTTCAAGCAATGAAATAAAAATTTAAAAAAATCTGAATAATGTTAAAATTCTCAGCAACACCAAAAAACTCACTAAATATGGTGAAAAGCAAGAAAAGCAAACCTTCCACCTTCCAAGTGAAATTTCCACTCCCTCTAACAATGCCATTTCTCATTCTCATATGCAGGAAAATGCACAAGTAGGGGCAAGAATTAAAATGTGCCTGAAATTGGAAGCAAAATATGCTGGGAACATGTTTCAAAATTTAAGGGAATAAAAAACCAAACAAGTGCATGCCCTAAGTTTTTCTGTCCTTTCCACTAAGTACTCTTCTGAAACAGATGATTTAAGTGGGAGACATCCCCTTGGAATTTAGCGTAGTTTGGGTAAAGATGCAAAGGCATCCCCTGTGCTCTCGCTCCGTCGCCCCCAGCCCCACCAGGGAGCTGGTGCCTTAGGAGGGAAACCGGAGGCGGGGACGGAGGCGGGGGTAGAGATGCGCCTTTCTCTGCCGGTGGCGGTGCCTCCCCCGCGGTATCGGGGCCGCGGGGGATGCACCGCCCGTCCCTGCGCGGGGTCCCGCTGGACCCTCGAGACGCGACCCAGCAGCGCGCCTGCGGTTCCTGCGCGAGTTCCGATCTGCGGCGTTTGTGTTTCCAAAAGGCTGCGTGGCTCCCCCGTGACTCCCACCCCTCACACGGCGGAGGCTGAGGGGGCGCAAGCGGCGCCTCCCACCCTGCGCGCCGGGCGGAGGAGGCGGCGGAGCCCCCGCGCAGCGCCCGGGGCTCCTGCCCGGCTCCGCCTGCTGCGGCCGGAGCTGCCTCCACCTCCCTGGGCACTAATTAGCTCTAAATGATGTTAAAGACCATCCCTGCCGCTGCACGAGCTTCTCTGGGATGTTTTTACGGCAGCTGAGCCTCCTCCGTCCGTCAGCATCGCTCTGTTCCTGGGCTCGGGTGCCGGAGAGGCGCGGAGCCGCAGGACACCGAAAGTGTCCCCCTCCCCTCCCCCTGCCCTGCCCTTGGCCGCTGGCACCGCGGCAGCTGGACCAAGTTCAGCTTTTCTTCTCCCACAGCACTGGGGCTTGGCTGCCCTTAAAGAAAATCGTCTCTTAACAACGTGTCAATGTTACATTCCTCCACAAAGCAACTTCTATTAGGGGGGCTGGGAGCTTGGCACTGCTTCGCCACAGACTGAGAGCTTTGTGGTTATGCAAAAAACGAGGAGAGAGGGAACATTTCCTGCATTAAAATGCAATACCCCAGGCTCGATGACTTATCCCCCCTTTCCCCCATTCCCGCATGGCAGCTCTGAAAGNCCCCCCAACGTCCTTCCCAAAATCATCCCCCCCCCCCCCAACTTCCCCAAAATGACAGGTTGAAAAAGGAGCTATGTAGCAGAGGGACTAAGCAGAGAGCTACCATACTATACGCTGGACCCCTGTCTTCCCACTGTTTCACAACCGCCCCCTTTTTGCAGCAGGGACATGAAGCAGCTGCTGGGACTGAAGCAGCTGCTGGGAATGACACATCAGCCCCCCACCCCCCCACACTTCTCTCTAACACTGCAATGAGATTCTGAGCCTTCATCTCTGGGAGCCAAGGCTGCCTGGAAAACAGGTGCAGCAGCCGCCCCTGGCCCCTTCACAGAGCTCCCTGCAGGTTAAAGCAGCATGTCCTGCCTGCACAGTGACTCACATCTCCAGGCATCTCAGGCAGAGGGTTAACCCTGTGGAATTTTATTTGCCTTTGGTTTGTTTTTAGGTTGTTAAGGTCTGGCCCAGTTGGGACCAGGTGCCTTGAATACGGTAAATCTCTGGGTCTTTTGTCAGGTTGCCTGCATGCCTTTGGAAATGTTTTCCTTGCAAAGCCAAGGAATATCAAGAGGGCCAAGGCTTTGTAGTTGGGTGGTTGCAGTGAAGAGGCGGTGAAGGGGACAGAGATTCCTGGGTCACCACCTGTGGGCATTACTGTAAATGAGGCCTTAAAACAGATGGATCTTACTTGTGGGGAGTTTCAACAGTGCTCAATAGAACATATGCTGAAGCCTAGACAAGTTTAGAAATGAAGATGCAGCCTTCCCTGCCTTGAGGGAGTGTGCCTCTTCTCCAGCCCTTTTGCCTCATTTAGAGGAGAGCTAGAGCAGAGAGCAACTCAAATGAATGTGAGTATTAAGGAGAGCTGTAAGCAGTACTTGAATATTGGCATGGCATTCAGCCCCCCTCCCAGAAGCACCTACCTTCTTTTGGAGGCCGTTTGGCTTCTCTGGTGAGATTGCAGACCTGAGTGGTTTGCAGCTCCTGGGTCAGGCAGCCTTCCGTCTGCTCGTTGAGGGGCAGCACCACGTTATTGAGCAACACCAGGGACTGGTCATCTATTCCCCATTCTCCCAAATGCTGAGGGCAGGTGCATTTTGTATACATGATCCCACAGGACTCAGTTCTTCCATTTTCGGATTTCAAGCAGCTCTCCAACCAAGTGCATAACACATGGCACCCAAACTGGCTTGGGCTCACCTTGTTCAACACCAAAAATTCAAAGAAGGATTTTTGGTCTTCTTCTTTTTTGTGTAATCCTGGGAAGTTGATAGGATAGACGCGACGTATCTGAATAAAATTCTTATCATACTGCAGAAATACAAAAGCATTCTTGGAATTGCAGAGCTGCATTATAGAATGGTTATTTTTTAAAAGATCCTTTATTTTTTCATGGGAAAAATGATCAAACTGATAAGCCAAGAGGGAAAAGTTGGAGCAGCTGAAGTCTTTTTTGGAAAATTTCAGGTAAATACTATATTTGGTTGGATCTGGATTTTCCAGCGTCCAAGTGCAGTTTGTGAAGTTTTTAGGAAACATTTCACTTACAGAATATGATCCATAAATGACCCCCTTCACCAACGTAGAACACCAGAAGTCTTGGGCAGCATTAAATCCAAACATAACCAGTAGATAGGTGGAAAATATATAAATCAGCAAATTACGAACAGCCTTCATCCTATGTCATTTGGCCTGCAGGAGACGAAATGAAATAAAAATGCAAGTAGAATTCTTCACGCATAGAAAACCAAACTCCTTCCAATATTCGAGCCAGCTGTTTTCAAGCTTGCAGTTAGAGCCCCTTTCAGAAAGAAGGGCAGGTAATTTTTATTTTATAACGCAAGGGCCGGGGTTGCCGCTGTGTTCACAGCGCCATCACGTGGCCACCGCGACAGACACGTCTTCAACAGGCAAATTAAAACTCAACATCTATTAGATTATTAATAGGAATGTCCTCTCCTCTCTAGGATGTAGTCATCATGGCGTGTACTAGGACTGCTCAGCTTAAGTAAAAACCTAGACGCCTTACCCGACAGACCAAGAGAAGGGAATTTATTTATTTATTTATTTATTTCTTCAAAAAGTAAATAAGTAATCTACTGTAGTCATATATGTGCATATACAATATGCACATGCAGATTTTCACGGGAGTAGGGCAAGAAAGCTGGTAGCATTTGTTTTTATACATTATTTTTCTATTAAGTCTGATAAGTAACTGAAGAATTACAGCCATAATTTAAAAATGCACAAATTACTATTTGTTACAGATGGAACATTATCTCCCATATGCCTACATGCCTTCGCCCCAGCCACCTGGTATATAGAGGTCTCTATAAAAATAAAACTCAGGCAGTAAATACTGAGATTAATATATTAACAAAATTTTGACACTACTGAAGAAAGAAACAAAGACAGATGGATGAAACTACTGTTAGTCTGACACTACCACTTAATGCCAGCTTTTTAAGATAATACTTTCAATGTGCTTCAACCTCTAAGGATATATAAAATGGATCACAGTATCAGTATCTACAACCAGTAGCTCTATATAACTGGCAGTACTACAGCAGGATCTCTGCACCTATTGGACTGCATTTGCCCTCTTATTACGAATATACTGTACTGTCTGATTAGCTCCTGTGTTTTGCAGCCATGCACTTGAACAATGAAAGATGTATTACATTTTCTCTGCCACTATCTCCAAATAAAGCTGTTTTACTGCACCTGTCAACTCTCACAGCCTTCACATGCTCTGATCTCATCACAGTGGCCTAGGTTAATACAGCAAACCTTAGTTATATTTACATACGTCAGGATACCAAAAAAAAAAACCCCAAACCAAAAAACCTTCAAATTTAATGTTTTCATCATTAAGCTTTGAGAAGTTGCTTCTCTCTTACAAATGCGTACCTTTTCACCTCCTGCTCTTAAATGCAAGCAGAAAGCAGTGATACCAACCTAATTTCAAAACTCTCTAAATTGCAGTCTCTTCCACTGTTGCTCTGTAAGCAGAGGCAGACACACACACAGGCACCGCTACTGAGTTTTGATATGTGTCTTTGCCTAGCTTTTCATCTCCTCACCAAACAGCAAGGCATCTTCTGTTTCCCATTGCGTAACACACAGCAAGTCACCAGATTAAGCTCCCTTTTGTATTTTCGTATCTCCTAGATTATAATGCAAACTCTGAATCCTGAAATGGGCAAAAAGCAGCACCAACTCTAACCCTCTTTATAGCAGAGGTTTTAAAAAAAAAAAAAAGCAGAGCTGCTGCTGGGTCTATCCAAACGGTCAGATTTTCTCCTTTCTGAGCATCCGTCTTAATAAATAATATAGTCCTCCTTCTCCAAATAGCGATGGTACAGAATTTAAGGTTTTAAGAAAGAGAAACTTATTGGGAATTCTGGAAACAATTTCCCCTTTGCTGAAGCACTTTGCAGGCAATGCAGTTCTGCGCAGTGTTATTCAGGATGGTGTAGGCGTTGAAAGCCAATGTGACAATAAGTGTCTAAATTAAGAATTCCACCCATGAAAAAGGATTAATTTTATAATCTGGAAAGCAGAAAGGGAGCTTATTTGCTTTTCCATTTGAGAAGGAAAAAAGCCTCTGACTTTTCCCATCCTATGTAATATCTGCACCAGAAAAATAAAGACGTCTGCAGTGCTAGGCTGTTTTCTATGAAGAAGTGTAATCAAATAGCCCTCATTTTAGTTGTGCATTTGTTCATGCAATGCTACTGAAACACAACACTGTCTTCATCTCTCTCTCCTTGTGTGCGTTACACACATACAAATGCACACAGACACATGAACTGAGTGTGTCGGCAGCATTTCAGTTAGTTTGCAATATTGCTAGATGTAGAGTGCATCTGCTCACTGAAAGGATTAGACACTCAGATTAAAAAGATTTTTCTTTTCTATGGAGGAGGGAGTTAAAGAACGGCCACAGAGGCTTAAGGTTGCCCATTTGGGTAAGGGGAGAATCCTCTTCAGCTGAAAAGAAACGGGTGTTTAGTTTGGATATTCCCCAAACTGATTTTCTAGGTGACACTGTAGTTTAGCCGAACATAGACGGCGCCATCACTCCATTTATTTCTTTTCCCCAACAGAAGACCCACTGACTTCTCTTATTTTAACTTCCTATTAACCTAACATTCCCCCCCCCTTCTTCCCCCTTCCCACCCCTCCCAATCCAAATTACCCCAGTCGTGCACAAACCTCAGGTTTTCTCGGTCTCGCTGGAAATTACTCTCAGGAAAGCAGACCTGTCGCAAGACGGACTTCTCTAACTTTTAAACTGCAGCGCTGAAGTAATGCGGAGATCATTTCGTATGTGCTGTCTCTCTCTCTCTCTATCCTTCAGCAACAGCCTGTCCCCCTCCTCCGCCGCCTCCTCCCCGGAATCCCAAGCTAAAAGCTATCCAGTCGTAATCCCTGGAAATGGGAAATGGAAATGCCCCGGGCACCCTTACCTTCCACTCCGAAAGCTGTCAGGCTATTTCTCTAAAACACTAGCACCACAGGCACACGTCCCAACAACAGTGATGGAGAGATTCCCCTTCTGACGGAAGCACCGTTTCCCATTTTTCCCGGCTCAGGTTCAAAACCAAGATTAAAAAAGCAGCAGAAGATAAAAAACGTAGCGAGAAAATCCCCGCACGCCACACGCACACCNCTGAGCGAAAAAACCCCCGCACGCCCCACGCACCCCCCACCGAAGAAAAAAAGCAGCTTTGGCTCCGGATCCACCAAATCCAACCACATGAAGGGAAAGAAAGAAAAAAAAAAAAACAACCACCTCAAACCAGCGAGACTGCAGGGGAAAAAAATGGAAGTGGCTGAGCAAGCGNATGCCCCGGGCACCCTTACCTTCCACTCCGAAAGCTGTCAGGCTATTTCTCTAAAACACTAGCACCACAGGCACACGTCCCAACAACAGTGATGGAGAGATTCCCCTTCTGACGGAAGCACCGTTTCCCATTTTTCCCGGCTCAGGTTCAAAACCAAGATTAAAAAAGCAGCAGAAGATAAAAAACGTAGCGAGAAAATCCCCGCACGCCACACGCACACCCCACCGAAGAAAAAAAGCAGCTTTGGCTCCGGATCCACCAAATCCAACCACATGAAGGGAAAGAAAGAAAAAAAAAAAAAAAACCACCTCAAACAAGCGAGCCTGCAGGGGAAAAAANAACCAGCGAGACGGCAGGGAAAAAAAATGGAAGGGGCTGAGCAAGCGAAGTTTTTTTTTTTTTTTTTTTTTGTTTTTTTTTTTTTTACTTGAAACAAAGTCCCAGCACAGCAGCCCGATGCACGGCGATGCCAGGCAGTCGACGGTCTGAGAGAAGGACCGAGGCGCTAGTGCGGATTTGGTGGTGGGTTTTGTTGTTGTTGTTGTTGTTGTTATTACTAATAGACTTATTCCTCCTTCCTCCCTCCTCCTCCCCCCCTCAGGCACTAATGGCCGGACAGCGGCGGGGGGGTCCTCGGCTGCCGATGTCGGGAAGCGGTGCGAACGCCGAGCGCGCAGGGAGTGCGGCGGGAGCGATCGCGCCTCTGTGCCGCTGCGTGTGGCTCTGGGTGCGCGCCCGCGGGTGCGCGCCCGGGTGCGCGCCCGCGCGTGTGTGAGCGCGGCCCGCCCGCCCCCGTGCCTGCCGANCGGGTGCGCCCCGGCGTAAGGAAAACCTGCGGGCGGGCAGCGAGGGAAATGGGGACGCCGGGGCGGGAAGCCCGCGCTTGATCTCCCTCCCCTTGTTTTTTCCCTTCCAAAGCACAGCCCCCCTCCGCTGCAGCCCCCGGAGCTGCCGGCTCGGCCCCGCGATGCAGATTAACTGATACAGGGCTCCCGGGATAAACCCTCGCAAACTGCCGCCCGCCTTTCGCTGGAAACAATAGCAATTTTCTCAGCGCGGCTGCAATTAACGCCGTGTTTGTTCCCTGACAGAGATGAGGCTGTGCCCGATCGCATCCATTCCCGCCGCTGCCGCGGGCCGCCCTCCACATGGGCAGGGAAGAGGGAAGCCGGCGGGGATCCCGGGAGCGGGGTGCGCAGTGCCGGGTGCCCGGCGCGGGAGAGGCGCTGCCCCCGCTGAGAGCGCAGTTTGCGAAGCGAGGTGGCCGCACTGGCCCTGATTCCAGCCGGGGGATGGGGGAGGTTTGTGGAAAGAGACGTGCCACAGGGAGGCCCCACACCCCCTCT
>VXBX01001934.1:168442-187327 GCA_013400415.1 Scytalopus superciliaris | reverse complement strand
TTTTTTTTTTTTTAATGATTTTGCTACAGCTGGGTAGCATTGGATATGCATTTTCTCCCTCCCCTCAGGCAGTGTGCCTCCTGCCTCTCAGGGCGGGTTGGGTTATTCTCTGGCCCTTCCCGCTGGCGTGAGATATTGGGGCAGTCTACACGACAACAGATATCCGGCGTGAAAATTAGGAGATGACATTTTAATAAATGCTGCTGTCAGTCAGCAGCTCTCAGCCTGGCTGCCGTGCCATTCTGCACAGAGCACAAGGCCTTGCTGAGGCTGTGGGGCAACACAGCCCCTCCACACCTTCAAAGTTCATCTGTAACATGGCTATAGGACCTCCCATGCACCCTGCTGAAATGAAAGTTTGAACTTCTGGAAAACTTCCAAACCAATCAGTCCTTAAAGTAAATGGTTTTCTCTCCTACAGCCCTGTTCTGGCCCTTGCAAGGTTTGAATTACAGTATTAGAGAGCTTTTATGATTACAATTACATGCTGCACAAATTCTGATCAGAGCTATTGCTGGTCACAAACCACTTTTGACCAAAGCAAATGAAATCACGGTTATAGCTTTTTACTGTATTTTCCATAGGCACAAGCTGTAAACCACATCCCTGCTAGCTTTTACAATCATAATACTTTATGTCCTTCTTTTCAAAATAAAGCAAAATATATCTACCCAAACCAAGAAAAATGTGAGAGATGTGCAGAATCTACACCCAACAAATGCAATGCAATGAAAACTGAACTGTTACTTGCTTAGAGATAGTTATATTCTCTCAGATTTGGTGACATTCCATACTGTCTGTGGATGATGATCATGTTACTTGAAATACATGAAGGGAAGTTTGGTTCATTGACAGGGTGATATTGATGCAGAGAATCCGCGCCCCAAAAGGCATAGAAAACTGCACAAAGACAAATTTGTGTCTTTATACAGTGAGGTATTTATTAAGGGAACGTTGGGGAACCCCCAGCTCGCACTGGACAAAGAGTTCCAAGGTAGTCAGTGTAAAATCAGGGTATTTATACAATTTCTGTGAGGGATTACAACATTTTTACATAAATATTCATGTTGTTGCAACACACAATTATAATATTCATAGTAGGCGGAGTTCAGGCGGAGTCAGAGGTGGGGTCATTCTTTTGAGGAATATTGTGGTGGGAGTTCCTGTTACTTCATCATGGTAGTGGTCGTATTCCTTCTCCTCATCATCACGAACTTTTGACCTTTGCTGGTTCCTGCTGATTCCAAGGTGGGATGTTGCAAGAGTTCCATCCTCAAATCCTGTTACCTCCTTTATCTCCTGTTTTCATTCCTCTGTAGCCCACTATCATTTCCAGACAATCCCCAAGTCCTGGCTTCTAGTTAAACATTCCCTAGGAAATCTGTGTTACATTGTCTGGGGATCTTAGGTGCCTTTCTACTTGAACTGAGGCCAACTTGAGAAATAATTTTGTTTGGCAGGTGTCATGAAGCATTTGAGATAAGAAAAACCTGGAATTTTGGTAGCTTAGAAGTGAGAGTCAAGATATGTTTAAGTCTGCAAAATATAAATAAACAGAAATTTGACACTGTTTGTTTAATTTGGGCATGCAGATCATTTGTATTTGGAATGGTACTATTTTGTATGTACATTTATTCCTAAACTACAGTCTGAAGGGCAGATATAAAGTGACCCTATACACATAATTTGGAAATATTGAGTAGATCCATCTCGTTTGAGTACCTCTCTTAAAACATATGAATAACATATTAATGCAATCCCACACTGTTTCATGGGAGGGCTGTCAACCCTGCATGGTACATGTGGTATCATCTGTACTACAAAGAAAGTATCAAGGCATTGAAAGAAGTGTTATGTTGCTCAGTAGTAGTGTCGTAGGGAGAGACACAACACAGTGAATGCTAAATTTATAGTGCTGCTTTCTAGACTCAATGCAATTGTTCCAGCAAGATTGGGCTTAGTCCAAACTAGGCAAGAGGGAGGAAAGTAATATTTTTAAGTAATCTCTGTATTAGTGAGAAAAATGAGGCTTACCCAATTTAATATGTTGGATGGAATAAATTAAAGTGTTTGTTTAGTTGGTTTTGGGGTTTGTTTGGGGGGTTTTTTGTGTGTTTGGGGTTTTTTTTGTTTGTTGGTTTGGTTTGGTTTTGGGGGGTTTTGGGATTTTTTTCCAATCTGCAGTAGCACTGTGAGATTTTTGGTATCTTGGTGACAGCAGCTAGAAGATTTCAGTCCAGATTTTAGTGAACAGAACACAAAATTCAACACAATTGGAGCTGGAATTATACATTGCTGACATTTTTGGTACAAGTTTTAAAAGGAAGGCCACAGTTTAAAGCAAGTGTCTTTGAAGAATGGACTGTCCTCTCATTCAATCACCTGTCACCTTTAGGGGGACTCTTTTCAAGTCAAGGTCACTGTTGCAGCCTGCAGTATTACTCCTTTGAGCAAATAAGACAGTCTATCTCCAGTACTGGAGGAACACATTTTTAAAAAGAAATCACTAAAGTTTTTTCAACAAAGACTTTAATCTTAATTCTTTATTATTATATCGTGTTTAACTAACTCCAGGGTTACAGACACTTGGATATGTCCTTCTATGTACACAATAAGGGAAACTTGTTATAGAGTCAACTTACAGGTAAGAGTCAAGGGATATTTTCACTGAGCTTCTTAGCTTGTGTAGAAGTGGCATCATCTGTTCCTCACATCCCACTTTACTCAGATATGCAAAGCCTTTCAGAATTCTCTTTGGCAAGAACAGACTTTCTACTCTGCATTACAGATTCTACTGTGTTACACCAAACTGTATTTCCCTGCTATAAGTCAGGGAAAATTTTAAATCCAAATCTGGTGTGACCATTTCAAAAGAAATGTTATTTAATTTAGTCTGAAGCAAAGAAATAAAATGGAAGATGCTGCCCCTATTACAGGTACTGTATAATTCAATAAACACCTAAATATGAAAAGAAGAAAAATATTTTGTTGCTGTAACAGGTTGAGAGCAAGTGTAAGTTTGAAATAATTTCATGGTCTTGCATACATTTTCTGGTTGAGGAAGTTACAAACTGTTAAGAAATGTTACATTTCTCTTTTGAGTTCAGATTCTAATTGAATGTCACCAGTAATAAAGAGGAAAGATTAATTTAATAAATAATAAATTATGTTCTGCCTTCTCAATTTTAAATAAATTTTGAAAGATTATATGATTCTATTTAATTTTATTAGAGAGGTGATTTGTATTGTGATAAATAGCTAATTAATAATGCAGCACCAGTAGATGGTGCTCAAGAATATAGAGCATAACTGAGGGGTAGGGGTGAATAAAAAATTCTATTTTGAAATTGAAATATTTCAGAAAAAATATTGATTTTCTTTTGAGAAATTGATTTTTCATCAGAAAATAATTTCATCTTCCAAATACAATCAAAGCTTTGGTTGGCTGACAATTTTCAAATTGAAAAGGTCAGTGATTTTCTTGCTTCGTTTTCATTCTTTGTATGGCTTCTTCAGCAAAGTATGAACAAGTACTTTTAAATTCTGCTACTAACTTTAAATATTTTGATGTTGTTATTCAATCACAATAATTGGGCTAGAAGCAGTGAATTTCATGCAATAGGTGACACTAGGAATATGGGCAGAAAAGCGGTGTGAGGCCTGTGCAGTATCCATCCTACCTCAGACAGTGGCCCTTGAAGACTCCTGAGGAAGGTACATAAAACCCAGAATATGACTATTTTTGGCAATCTGACTTCATAAAATCTCACCTAGTCTCCAGCATGGAAAGATCTGTTTAAGTCTCCAAATAAGTTCCAGTTCCCCTGCAATACTCATTTTGCTAGTTTAACTCCATTCTTTTTATCCACATAAGCACTTAGTTGTTTTCAGTCTTCCATTTTTTCCTGTCTTAACATTATCAAATAATTAGTCCCACAGCATAAATCCTAAGTAAAAACTGATTTCTATCACTTCTGTTAAATTTGCTACCTTTTGATTTAATTATGTGTGACCATATTCTTCTATTAAGGCAGGGAGAAGTGAGATTCTGGCTTATTTCTAGCAATTATGTCACTGATTTGTGTCATGCTTCTGTTTAATATCCTTTTAAGATATCCAAATCTGTTTCCACAAAAACATGCTTCTATAGTTCTTGTCACTTTTCTCCTAAACACCCCCTGGTTTTCTGCTATCTTTCTAAGATGTAGAAACCAGTACTGCACACAACAGTTCAGATGAGGCTGCAGCACTGGTTTATATAACGTTGTTTTTCTTTATCAACTCAGTCCTGTTCTTGATTAATTTTAATATCTTGTTTCTTCTGAAAGCTGTTACACTGAACAGAGGTCTTCAGTTAGCTATGTCTATTCTTTTTATCAGTCTCCTGTGAGAAACTTTGTCAAACAAGTTTAAATAAATTATGTCTATCAGTTCTCCATTGACCACTATGGTAGTTTACTGATGTGTTGAAAACATTCTAACAGATGAGTGAGGTGTCATCTTTTGCACAGATCTATCATCTCATGATCTTCTGAGTGTTTTATTTACTTTTTTTTAATTTGCCAGGTACAGATGTAAGATTTATGAATCTTGAATTCCCTGAATCATCCTAAACTCCTTTTATGCTATATGTGAAACATTTGCTACTCTCTAACCTTCCAGGAAAGGAGTTGTTTTTCAATTAGAGATTGCATAGCTCAACTACTCCTCATTCAGGATTTTCAGCCGTGGTGGCTGAAATGATTGATTTGTTCCAGCACCTCTTCATCTGATAGTACCTTATTTTTATTACCCAAGAGTAGATATCTCCCTAACATCCTCTATTGTGAAGACTGATGCCAATAAATATTCTGTGTCTCTAGCAACGTCCTTCTCTTCCTTAATTGCAGTCTTTATTCCATGAAGTTCCCAGAAGACATAGTAAGTCTTGAAAATTTCTGGCTTTTACTGTATTTGAGCGGGTTGTTTTAATTTGTTTTTATATTTTTTACTGTATGCTTTTTAGCAGTTACCTTTGCTATTCATTTTTCCTTTTTTTCTCATTACTATTATAGCCTGTGATCATTTCCCTCATTTCCTGAAAGCTGCCTTTTCAGATTTTGACAATTCCCTACTTAGCTCAAGTAGCATCTCAAATCCTTTCATTTCACTCCACTGGTTTGCAACTTACCTTCCTTTTTTATCTTCTCCCCTCCCCCATATGTGCATTTTTCAGTGAAAATATTCTTGGGTTTGGGAGCAACACAAATGCCACATCTAAGGATACTAGGGTTGGCTTTTTAAAACCTAATATGAATTCTATTGAAGGCTTCTGTCCAAAGGTTGGTGCCGTGACATTTTTTACATATCTCGTTAGATGCATTTAACCTCTTTTTTTTTTTTACCATTTTACATTTTATTTTGGATATTCTTAATCCTTGACTTCTTTCTGTTTATTGTGATTGAAGTCCAAAAGTATGTCTAAACTCTGTCTTCCAAGGTGACACTCCTTTCTCAGACTAATTTTCTTTCAATTGTTCTGAGAAACTGTATGCTCAAACTTTGCTATTTACACATCCGATTTGTTTCTCATTGGGCAGTATAAGATTTATTATTATCCTGTTTTGTTACATTTTTTTGCCTTTTTTCTTTTTTGATGCTGCACCCTTAGTATCCTAGTTGTGACCTGCATTCCTTGAAATGTATCCTCCTGTGCCCTGGGCTTCCATTCTCAAGTACAGCCCTCTTCACTGTGGGTTTTTTTCCCCCACCAGAATTTATTGAATCTTTTATGTACAGAGCAAAATTTCTCACAGAACTGGTTCATTCTGTTCTTCTGTGACAGCTTACAACAAGGCATTGTTTTTTTAAAAAATATTCATTTAAGTATATATCCAGTAATTTTCCTATGTAGCTACACTTCCAGTCTGACAATAGCAAAAAGCTTTCTTCTACCGGAAAGCCTTTTATTTCACTTACTTTGCTTTTAAGTTGTAATTTCACATAAATATTTGAAGTTCTTTATTTTGGCCAGATGTCATTCTATGGCACATTTCCTGAATTTGTGCTTCTTTGGTTGCATTTTAAATGGATACTCAGAAGTATTTGTATTACCAGTGACACCTGTAGTTGACTTGGTTTTCTTTGGCTCTGTTTATTAGGTGATTAGAAATTTTTTTCTAGTCTTTCAATCTATGAAATCAATATTTTAAATACTTTATATCTTGCATATCTTGCATGGTTGTCATTTGAAAACAAACTTGTCACTATTTCATGTATGCACATAATCTGGTGATGAGAATCTAACTAGTTGTACACTCGTATGACTGTAAAGCTAGGAGAAACTCATTGCAATCCCTACATGTGGGCTATGTTGTAAACTTTACAAAATTAATTGGAGAATACTCATGCAAAGATCAAAATAAAAATAAGGCCGCTGTTTTCATGTTAATTATCTAAATGCACCAAAATCCTCTTTATACTGGAAAGACTACAAATATTTTAAAAATGCCCTTTCATCTCTAATGTTATTACTCTACTCTAAAATATAGCCTAGGCATTAATCAAATTGAACTGTGATAAATAAAAAAATCCCAAGCCTGTTGTCGTTTTGGCTTGCTCTACTAAAAATAAAGAAATTCAGAGTTAATACTGAATACTTCTTTTATGTCCTCCATTTTGCTTGTGTAGGCTGGAGGAGTGTGATTTTATGTACTTTGTGTGTTAAGATCACTAAAAGTTCTGTCTTGTGTTGAGTTTTTCATTGCAGTAGTGAAAAAGGACTGATAATTGTGTCTAGAGTTTAACTTTCTTCTGTAAGAGTTTAGTGCTTAAAATTGTGGTGGCTTAACCCCAGGTGGCAACTAAGCCCACACAGCTGCTCACTCCCTCCTGCCTCAGCCATACTGGGGGAAGAATCAGAAGAGTAAAAGTGGGAAAGCTTATGGGTTGAGATAAAGACCATTTAATAGATAAAGCAAAAACTACACACGCAAGGAAAGCAAAAACAGGAATTCATTCACTGCTTCCTATGGGCAGGCAGGTATTCAGCCATCCCCAGGAAAGCAGGGGTCTGTTAGGTGTAATGGTTCCTTGGAAAGATAAGTGCCATCACTCCAACTGGTCCCCTTTCCTTCTTCTTCCCCCAGCTTTATATACTGAGCATGATGCCATGTGGCATGGAATGTCTCTTTGGTCAGTTGGGATCAGCTGTCCCAGCTGTGTCCCCCCCCAGCTCCTCATGCATGCGCAGCCTCCTCACTGCTGGGGTAGGGTGAGGAGCAGAAACAGCCTTGGTGGTGTGCAAGCACTGACCAGCATCGGTGAAAACATCCCTGTGTTATCAATACTGCTTCCCACACAAATCCAAACCATAGCTGAATACTTAATTACTATGAAGAAAATTAACTCTGCCCCAGCCAGAACTACCACAAAAAATGCACAAAAATGCTGTTTGTGCCCTACCAAGTTCACCTGTGATCTGTTTTAAGATGTTGGTCAAGGTACCAATACAGGACCTTGTTTAAATAAGTCCTTAGTGGAAGCTTTGGGTTCATATTCCTTTTTCTAGACTTTGAGACCTGCAGTTCCTCCTCATAACTTGCTAAGCCAGCAAAAAGGATAGTAGCATTTAGTTAGAGCTAACAACAATTTTTGTTACTCCTCTTAGGCCTCATTCAGGGACATTCAGTCCACAATGTCTATTCAGCATGAAATACAGAGATAATTTTGTAAACTAGAAACAAGTGATTCTTTATTCTCCTACGTCTTTAGTTCTAATGAGAAGAAGTAAAAAGGGTATGGCATTACTGCTTTACTGCCACTGACAAAATATGACCTCTTTGAACCTGATTTGAGGGGAGGATTCTGAACTGTGTATCCTGAGCATCTGGAAGTAGTAGTTTGAAATGAATTTTTGGGAGGTATCAAGCAGATCTCTTGTAGCAGTATCATGAGTTATCTGGGGCTTTACATTGCCCCTCACTAAGCATGGTGACTTTCTGAGGCATGTAGCTCTATCCAAGAATCTTAATGTAAGGCAAAGCTTCATCCCAGCTCAGACTTTCAAATTCCATGCTAAGGAGTAAGAGTTGAAGTCTCATCATAGTCCTTCTCTGCATTCTTATTTGATCCAAATACAGATATTTTTATAAAATATAAATTAATATCCTGAGTGTCTAAAGACAGTATTTTATCAAATACCCAACATTTCCGTGGAAAGGTCATTCAAAGATTAGTTGAGTAAATCAGGAAGCTTCACCCTGGGAAGGCAAAAAGGACATGTTATGTGATTACAGTACTACAGACTTGAAAGTGGCAAGGAAAGACAGTCTGGGGATTGATTATTCATTGTCTAGCAAAAGGAGTAGCAAGCATCATAAAAAAGTGGAAGGAGCCATGCTCAAACAGATGTGATTGTCATGCAACAGATAGTGAACCTTTGAAACTTCTTGCCAAAGAATATTATAGAAAATACAAAATATATAAAAATAAATAAAATACAAATTTTCGTAGACTCGGGGTCAGACTGGGCAAGCATATGAAAGAGAAATCCAATTATGTTGATGGTGAGGAGGATATCAGTAAGTGTGCAAAATCATATCTTCATCAAGAATTTCCCTGAGCTGAAAATAATTGTAGGTTGGGAATTTATTAGGGGAGAAGCGTGCTCCTTCTTCAGCATTTATTTATAGTCACTTCTGAAACAGAATGTGGGGCTGGGTAAGGCATTAGTTTGGTCTAGTATGTTTTCATCTTCACTCTTTTTGGCTATTTTAATACTGACAGGTAGATTTTCAAAGGTGCAGATCATGGAATCAGTTGGAATTTGGAATCAAGCACTGGCCACTAATGTTCAGAATGTCAAGACATCAGTATTTCAATTTTAAAATTTTGGCTAACTGCCTATAATTGCAAAAGTGAGTGCTCACATTTAAAAATTTGAGGATATAGTCAAGATTTAGATTAAATTGAGACCCAAGAAGGAAATTCTAAAGTATTTTTTTCATCTATCTGAACACTATTAGTTTTGTAACTGTAATAATGAAATATGAACAGAACATATACTTAGCATTATCTTCACTTCCCCCCATGTTTTAAAAGAGGAAGAAGCTGTATCCTGTTGTAAAATTGTCCAGTATCTAAAATTTGATTGAACATGACAAGAGTTATCTTCAGCTAAATAAGTGTTTTAGAACTGGGGATAAATGTATATAGGTCAGAGTGACATACTTTATAGTTTTGGAAGATGATACTTGGAGGAAGAAAACAATATACTCTCTTGACTGAATCACTTCCTTGTCTTCATGGTGGGCATCCAGAGTAAATTGCTTAAGTGAAAAAAATTGTTTATAAGTTTATTTATATGTCAGACACACTTTTGGCATCACATTATAAAAATAATTAAAATATCTGATAAAGAGAAGACATCACACAGTAATAGCAAAGGCATGAATGTCAAATGCTGCTTACTGACATGGCTAGGATTTCTCATATGACTATTCATTAGGGGTTCATAGTCCACAGTTCTACAAGGAGGTGCTGTGAAGCTCAGCTACATGGGGAAAACAGATGTGAATGTATCATTCAAAGTTTAAAAAATGCAGCTTTTTGGATGTGTTGAAATATGTGTTTCAGGTCATTGTATTAGCCTTCGGGCATGGAATTTCTGAGAAATAGCTGAGTTTACTTAATATTCTCAAGAAATGTAAAACCTGAGTTGGAAACTTGTATGCTGGCAGTAGCTCAGCTCATATCAATGGCCTTGTATCAGTGTAAAACAGACAGAATAGAATCATACTCTTGATATGTAGTGTGCTCAAACTGAAGAGTGAGAGGAGAGGAACACATTTATATTACCAAAGGACAAAATACTCTGTGAAAATGTGGGATATTAATGTAAAGAGCTGCAGGTGGCTGTCATCATTCTGAAGAGACATATTTTGACTATACTATCCAAAATATGAGAGATTGCAAGGAAACAAATTCCCACATTGTCACAGGGAAAGATTATGAGGAGGGTGGGGGTTTTATTGTTGTTTTGGGTTTTTTTTTAAAGATGAAAAACTATGTTTGAGTCAGTTAGTAGGAGGAAATTACAGAGATGCACTAATTTATATAGCTATCTACCATCGGATCAAAAAAAGCCAGTAAATAAAGGGGATTAATCCCAAGACAGTATACAGCAACTACACTAAATGTATTATATCTTCTGCTGAGAGCCCTAGGTTTTTCTTTCATACATTCTGGTAATGTTCTTGGTCTTCTCCTGCCAATAATGGCTGATTGCACTGAAATATTTTTTCCCCTCTATTTCTGCCTTTTTTTCTCTCTTTCGCCTTTCTTCCTTCCTTCCTGTATGCACACGTGAATCTGTTATTTCCCCAGTGTTAATCAGTGAATCCTAGACCTTTTATTGAAGTAATATAACTAAAAATTGCTTCTGAATGATTTATTGTTCTGTTCTCGATTAACATTGCTGACTGATATCACAGTAAATGTAAGTAGTGTCACTGAAGTCAGCAGATCTATGCTGAATTAATCAGTATGGATTCTAGTCCTAAGAGTCATAATTGATAAAGTCATTTGTCTACTTGCAACAAATCCTGAACGGATGGCTCAAACTGGCTTAACTGTACATTTTATTTATTTTAGAGAGTGTCATGTTCACACCGGGCAACTCAGCTTCAAAATTTACTTGGTCTTGCCCTCTGGAATGTGATAGTTTATCAGGGTTAGAATTTAGATTCTGTGTGAAATTTTGAGTTTCCAGTGTATAGATATCTGAATGATTGTCTGATCTCTCATCTCAGATATTCCAGTGGTACCTGTACCAGAACTTGACTTCTTTCACTGGCAACTGCACCATGTTTATTGATTTAACTCCCTGCATGCACACATATTATTTCTGAATACAGGTGTGTCTGTGAAGAGGGTATAAGAAGTTTGAATCTGCCTGAACACTTTTTTAGCTTTTACAAGTTCATATCTTAGCCACTTATGAATACATAGGCTTTTGTGCATATGAAAGTAAAAATTAATAGTTGTATATAAATGCATATAATGCCTGTACATCATGTATAAATACATGTAGGCAACTGAATCCCTGCTTTCTATGTCAGGAAGAAATTGGGTTATGAATATCTGTATCTCATGAGAATATGAAATCAGATGCTGTACACTGATATATTAAAAAAGGTATTTATAATGTTATTCTTCACAAACTTTGTTTTTGTTTATTACTATTAGATTTTTGTCTGTGCTTTATTTTTTGTGTATCATACTAGGGTTTTAAAAATAAGTAGGTTACCATGCAAAAAGGAAGCCAACTAATGCAGATAGTTTCATACACTACACCATGGTGTATGTTCAAAAGTGACACAGATTTGAAAAAAATCAGTAGCCTGTTTTCAGTAAAATGCTTAGATATGATCGTATTTCTGTTTTATACCCATTTTAAATATATGAGAGGAAGAGATTGGAAAATATTTAATGATGAAACTACTAAAACATGATATTCAAAAATACTGTCAAGAAGCTGTTCTAATCCCTTCCTTTCTTTTACATGCCTCCACTGGCTTCTTCTCTCTTAGTATATTTTATACAATCCTTTCATCCCATTTACAGTCTTGCCTAATCTTTTCTCTTCTGTAGTTCTTCCACTCATTTTTCTCTCTAACCATGTATTTCTTTTCTTCCATGTATTCAGTATTTCTTTACATGTTCTTATTCCTGTGCTACTGGCTTCTCATAAGCATCTATATTGTTAGAATATTTTCCATATTCTAATTTTACCCTCTGTTATTGCTCTGAAGGATACTGTTTGTTTAAACAGCAACTTTCTTTAGCTACCTGAAGACACCCGACAGTATTGAACAAGGTTCCTTCCTTGACTATTTCTAAAAGATGGAAGTATTTCTCAGTCCCTTTCTTCCCTGCATTCCTCAGAAAACTGGCCCATCAATAAGATATGTATTGAAATTAATCTACCCAGTTTTGGACAGATTGTTAAAATACAGGCAGATGGAAGACATCTTAAATGTAGATGTCCATATCTGGGCTGTTTAGTTTCCTGGTATGTTCAACAAATAGAAACAGGTGATTCTATAATATTTTTCACTTGGTCTGCTGTAGATCCCAGAAGTAAGTTAGATGAATCACATGCTGATAGTTGGTCTTTCCCTGGTCAGATGTAAATGTCTGAAATTATGTGAACCTTATTTCTGCTGTCTGTTATAATGGACAGTGGCCTCATAGAGGTAATTCTTTGTTTGACCCTTGAGTTTCTCTGGGTATCCCCTTCCCTAAGTCTGTTTTTGTTTATAATTTGATTTGGAGTCAAAGCTTTTATAAAATTTCTCTACTAGAGACCTGCCATTTGTAACAAGACATACTTAAGCTGTGCCTTTGAACCTATTGAGTAAGGTCTCTGATGCAAGATCCAGTCCTGTCAGTCTGGGAGAGAGGAAAAATCCTCCCAAGTAGTAAGCCATCAGAAAAACGTAAACATCTGTTTTCATATCTTATTGTTTTAACATCATTGTTTTCCTGATCCTGTTTCCATCTTCTCCTTCCACCCTCTATGTCTTGATGTTTCCAGTGGCCCCATGCCAGGTCAGGGTAGGGGATCACTGCAGCAGTGGGGTCAGTCTCCTATGCCCTCCTGCAAGATGCTGTCTGAGTGTCTGAGGGCCAGCTGAATGCTTGACTTCTTGTCGTGGGTTCAACCTTGGCAAAATGCCAACCCCCCCCAACCCCCAAGATGCACAGAGTCCCAGTGAAAGGAGGGAAGGCAAAAAACCCTGAAACTGGAAAAAACTATATACATATATTTACAGGAAAGTTACAATACATATACGTACGGATATAAGAAAAAAACAACAATAACTTCATCCAGAGCTGTCCACCCCAATAACACACAGATTCCACCACCCAAAACCCACAAGAAACAAAACTAAGCACATTTCTCTGAAAAAGCACCCAGCAAAGCAATATCAAACAGAAGTATTTACTTCCCAGAGCCCAGAACTGCTGTGGGCATCTCGGCAGGGAAGCGGCCAGGCCTGTCGCTCTGGGACAGCAACAGGGAGTCCTCCCCACCACACCACACGGAGAGAGGGAGGGCAAGAGAGCAAGGATACCTCCCCCACTAGATTTATACTCAACTTGACGTCAGATGATATGAAATACCTCTTTGGTTGCTTAAGTCAGGTGATACTTGCCCCTCTGAATCTACGGAGTGCCCCATGGCCCAAAAAACTGAGGCTTGCTAAATTTGGTTTCAGGCCTAACTAAACTAAGGCCTTAATCTAAGTTTTGGGGGTTTATCCAACCCATCCACTCCTTCTACCCCCAAGGAGCAGATGGGAGCAGGCAGAGAGTTGCATGCCAGCTTAATGCCTGGCAGAAACCCAGAGGAGTACAGAGGTTCAGACAGGATCTCTATGGTGCTGCAGTGCTTGCAGCCCCCTTCCTCTTGCAAGGCAGTGATACATGACTGAAAACCACCACCCAGTCCCTGTATGTAGCTGCTGTCAGCCTCAGGCTTGGCACAGTATAGGCAAGCCCAGCCCGTGCTCTGGGATCTTCCATGCCTGGAAACAATCTACCACTGCAGCCATGCCATTAAATTACCAAAAATCAAAAGTATGGATCAATGACCATTGATCACATGCTTGGGAAGAAGAGTTCTTAGGATTTGACATGTCTCTTTACAAAGATTCCTGATTCAGGTCCAGAAGCCATGTACCTTGTTCATGTGAAGTGTTCTGATACCTACCCTCCCAACTGTTGCTGTAGAAGGACTTCCAGAAGTCAGTGTCTTTTTTTTTTTTCTGCTAGTCTATTAAAAAAAAAACCCTTGATAATATTCTGGGTTCACTCTCTTCTCACTGCTTTTCTTCATTAATGCACTGCTCTTCTATCTGTCCTTCCTTGAGTTACTATCTTCCAACATGTCTTAACAAGTTTCTTTTAAGCTATGAACCCTCTGAGGCTGGAGACATGTCTTGTTAAGATTTAAGAAGTGGTGTAGAAGCAATTTTTACCATGCTAGCATAAAATTTAAAAATATTCATGAGATACAATAAAAGTCTGCACTCACATACATGGCCACAGTTGGAAATATCCAGTTGAGAGCAGAACAAACTGATACTTGCAGAATAAGGGGGACAGTCTACAAAGCTCTGGCCTGCTAACTACACAATTTACAGTTAGTAATAATCCACACACTTTAAATGTAACTGATAGAAAGGACAAATTTCACCAGAAATTCTTTTTGGTTTTGTTGTTGTTGTTGTTATTTAAAAGGTTTGGTTTGTGATAAAATATTGAGTACTGATATAAAGGGCGTATAGATTAATTAACTCTTTATGATTCAGAATTTGCAGATTTTTCTGCAGTCTGATCTTTATTATGCTCAACTCCATTGAGCAATTAACTTTAATATAGTAACTGCTACTAAGCACTTAGAAATAAGGATGTGGGTGGCATGTCTTGTGAGGTACCAACTGGCATTAATTATGAGGTTGAACTTTTGCACTAAAGTCCTACTACCTCTGTGGTTTTAATATGGAAGCTGTGTCTCTTATGAAAACGTATTTTTTTTAATGTTCATATGGATTTTTCTTCCTGTTGTATTTTTAGACACAGGATGTTAATTAGAAAACTTTAAAATTGTACTTGGTACAAAGAAAGAGGAATAGAAGCATTTAATATATAAGAAATCCTAACCATTTCTACAGGCTCAGAATGAAAATAATTGTAAAGTTCACATTTTAACCACATGCATTTATTAGTGATAAAATTGCTAATGCTTCTATTATTGAGCCATTTGATGAAGCAGATGAGGGGTGAGGCACTCATGCATTTTGTTGTTTTTAAAGAATATTCTAGTGTGCTCCAGTACACTTCAGTTCAATTTTTCATGAAGTATTTATTTTTTGCCAGACTACATTTTGATGTACATATCATAGAACCATAGAATAGTTAGGGTTGGAAAGGACCTTAAAGATCATCTAGTTCCAACCCCTCTGCCATGGGTAGGGAACCTTCCACTAGACCAGGTTACTCAGAGCCCCATCCAGTCTGGCTTTGAACACTTCCAGGTATGGGGAGTCCACAACTTCTCTAGTAAACTGGTTCCAGTGCCTCACCACTCTCTGAGTAAAGAATTGCTTCCTAATATCTAATCTAAATCTATCCTTCTTCAGTTTGAGGCCATTACCCTTGTCCTATCATTACATGTCCCTGTGAAAAGTTCCTCTCCAGCTCTCCTGTAAGCCCCCACTAGGTACTGGAAGGCATCTCTGAGGTCTCCCCAGTCTTCTCTTCTCCAGGCTGAACAACCCCAACTCTCTCACCCTTTCTTCATATGAAACGTGCTCTTGTCCTGTCATCAACTCAGTGGCTCTCCTCTGGATTCTTTCCAACAGATCAGCATCCTTGTTAAAGGAAAGCATTTTCTCCATTTTTATTTTAACCTATTGCTTTGTAAATTCAAGTGCTTGCTCACTTGATTTTTATGCCAGCTGGTTGGTAGCAAGGTAATCATAAATGTAAAATCTGAGAATTTGGAATAAAGAGGTGGCTATGGAACATACACAGTTTTCATGTTTCCTGACAAATCAGATGAAGAAATAAGTGAAGACAGAAATGGGCGTGATTGCCAGAAATGAAAAGGGAAGTGGAGTAGTTACAAAATATTTCACCTAAGATTTATTTTTTTCCTTGAGAACAGAGCATTGCACGTTCAGCCCATGCCACAAAATTCTAAGGTATTGTCCTTCACTGGTTGATTTGACTGTTGCTGCTTGATGAATCCATAGCAGTGGAAAAGCAAACTGTTGACCATTGGATTAATGGAGTTCCTGTAGTAAAAGACATACAAGGCAAAACATCACAACTGTCTTAATCAGAAATAAAAGTAAAGGAAATTGCTTTAGTGTATTTTGCAGTAACAGTTTATATTGCCCCAATTAAGACACAAACTTTTTAAAGAATTTAATATACTTATGTACATTTAAACTGTTTGGAAAGCACTGGATTAGCAATCTTGGCAACTACTTAATATTTACCTTCCTCTGGTCACAGCAATGTTTGCCTCCTTAATGTTGACTCCCACAGCTGCAGATTCACTCTCTTATTATAGTGTTCCTCTCTTTAGAATTTTCAAATGTGGTGTCAAGGATGTGAGTGTAGGGCCTATGTACAGGGAAAAGAGGACCTTTTAGAAAATTGTGCAACTGTAGGATTTTGGCCACTGACCACAGTACTGTAGGACCCTGCTCCCTTTCTCTTCCCAGTCAACAATTCAACCAGGCCATCTTCCAGGACAACAGCCAGGTTCCTGTCCCACTCTGGATGTTTCCTTTTTGTGTGTTTCTATAGCATGGAGGAAAAAACAAAATATTCTTGACTTTGCCCCAGCTCTATGTGTCTTCCATGTAAGATGACTTCAAGGAACGGGAATAGACAAGAATTGTCTTTGGACTCAAGTATCACAGTTAGTCTGCAACCACCTATATTGACCTAGTCAGTAGGTAGCCAAGATGTCTGTGGATTGCATTCTGCCTCAGGTACATGTCTGAGATACACACTTCTGCAGATCTGACATGGACCAATGTCAAAACAAACTGCTGAGAGGCCCATCCTTATGATGGGTGAGGAGCTAAGCTACAGGACACACTGTGAGGTAAGAACCATAAATGCAGGAAAAGAAGCTTCAAGCATGAGGGAAGGACTTTGTTTGCTTGTTTTTCTTTCCTTAAATAAAGCAGTCTGCCCTGTTCAGTTTTCTTTTTGTGTAAAAACCTGAGTGGACAAATCTTGCCTTGATTTGAAGCATTACCTTCAGGAGCAGATTGGTTATGACATTGTTTGGTTGATTTTCTGTAACTGTAGGGCCATATGCTATTGCTACAAATTAATTCAAGGGATTTCTAGCAAGACACCGGTCCCTTGATTATGTTGACTTTCCTTCAATCTTCATCTTCCCTGCTGACTCAGCAGTGTTCACATAGAGGCTGAGGCTGAGTAATAGAGTCCTCTGCATGATGCCTTTAGCAGCTTCTGTGAAGAACCACAGGGCACTAAGGAGCTGGAGGCTAGGTCCAAGTAGCTCTTTGTCAGTTCTTTGTCTATGAACTCCTTGAGTGAAAACAGTGAAGGTATTTCACTGTACTATATTTCAAATCCCTTCAAAAAAAGTTGTACACAGTACTGTCTCCTAAATGACACCTTGAAGGAATGTCTTCATTCATATCTTTTCCTTCCTACATACCTAGAATGATATGTGCACACACGCTTCATTCACATGACCTCAAAAAGGACATTTTTCCTCATCATTCTTTCCTCTGCAAGGTCTGTGATCTGTCTCTGGGTGTCTGTAGATTGAGAAGCTTTCTAGTCTTGGTTCAAAAGAGACAGTGAACATAACCACATGACATTTTGGTGTGTCTTAGTCATGAAACATGGGAGAGTGGAAGCTGAGCTGCTGTATTCAAGAGTTCAGGGGAGATGAATCTAAAGTCTGTAGACAGAGCGTGTCTTCAGTTTCAGACATCACCAACAGGCCTTTGAAAGACAGTGGGAAGGCAAAAAGTCACCATCCCAGGTTTCTTCCTCTGTTTCCAAATTGCTTCAAAGATGCTGGTACAAAATTAAATAGCATTTCCCATTAGTGATACAGGGTAGATCTGTCGGATGCATCCCAGAGCAGGTTTTTACAGGCATACTGTGAGAACTTGTGGAAGGGGTATCATGTCTGAAGACTCCTTGTTTGCTGTGCTCTGTGAATGTGTCCCAGATATGCTTGTATGATCGTGAAGCCCTGAAGAGAACACACCATATGGGGTTGATTTTTGGAAGTGGTTAAAGCATAGTACACACATAGTCACAGGCAAACCAGGTAATGTACTTGTTCTGTATAAAAACCTCTACTAATCAGGGGCTATGGAGAGATAGGGATAATATGCAGTGGTCTAGGTTGCTTGAGTAGTGAATGTATATACACTCTCTGTGAGAACTGCCATTTGGTTTGAGTTCTTTTTCCTTATTTTTTTCAGTTTTTGGCATATCTCTACCACTGCCAATGTAAGATATGTCACTTTTCTCTCTGTTTTATTTTTGTGTTTGATCATCTCTTTCATAGGAATGAGGGATGGGGAGTGGAAGCAATTTCCTAAAGTTTGATTTAATGAGGGAGCAAATGTCCAGACACTATGAATGAAGCAGTCTTCCATTATTTTATTCCCACCCCGACCCCCTTTTTTATTGTAACTGTTTATTTTTAAATAGTTTTTTCTTTTTTTTTTCCCATTCCACTCTTCTGTCATGTAATGTATTTTTGATACAACATTGAATAATCATAACTTTTTCAACTGTATATATGAAGTGTTTCAAAAGATATTACAGTAACTATATTCTAAAGATGTTAAATTACTTTGCCAAGGTAACTAAGGAGGCAACAATAATAAATATAAGAACAGAGAACCTTTTTCTTCCTTTAGTCTTCAATGACAACGTTTGGTGCTCTTAGTGCACAACCATGACACTGGATGCAGAAAAGCAGGGATGTGTTCATAGAAGAAATTTAAGAAATTAAAATCATCTGTAATAGAAAGGAAATTAATGCCCTGACCTCTTTGTACATTTATACACATTTAATTTTATTCCTAGAAGTAATCTCTCAGAATTCAATAGAATTAATAATTTGGTGTATGACGTTAAAAAAGGACTTAAGTGCCTTCAGGATGCAAACACTGTGAATAACATTAACATTGTCAGAGTTGTTTTCTGTTTTAATTCTGAGCCCATACTCTTGACTTTTTTTTTTTTTTTTTGGGCTGTTTTCAAAAAAAACTTTTGAAAGAAAGGGGGACATTTAGCCTTTGTTTTCTGTACTAGGTG
>VXBX01001934.1:139049-167186 GCA_013400415.1 Scytalopus superciliaris | reverse complement strand
ATATATATATATAACTACAATCAATTGTTAATAGTTTCAAGGCAACTTTTAATAAATGGGTAAATATTTGATGTGTTCAGAAAACATGGCAATGAGACTGGGATAATAAGTAGTGCTAGCGATTGGGTGAACAAAGAGGGTGGAGAACTCCAGGCAAAATTGGGTGTCTGGTGTCACATACTCACCCACATTCATTTTTGTCACCCTATCTCCCTTAGATACAGGTCCTAACGCAGGATGTCTCCCTTCACTGGCCTCCTTTTTTCAGTCCATTCACCGTAGGGAGAGCCTAGTCAACTGGTTTGAATCAACATCTTAGATGNTGACAACGTTTGGTGCTCTTAGTGCACAACCATGACACTGGATGCAGAAAAGCAGGGATGTGTTCATAGAAGAAATTTAAGAAATTAAAATCATCTGTAATAGAAAGGAAATTAATGCCCTGACCTCTTTGTACATTTATACACATTTAATTTTATTCCTAGAAGTAATCTCTCAGAATTCAATAGAATTAATAATTTGGTGTATGACGTTAAAAAAGGACTTAAGTGCCTTCAGGATGCAAACACTGTGAATAACATTAACATTGTCAGAGTTGTTTTCTGTTTTAATTCTGAGCCCATACTCTTGACTTTTTTTTTTTTTTATTGGCTGTCTTCACAAAGAACTCTTGTAAGATAAGGGGACAGTTAGTCCTTGTCTTCTGTACTAGGTGATTGCAATTTGATCTGAAACAGATGAAAACAGTGAGTGAGATAAAAAATAACAAGCACTATAAAAAGCCATGAATATGGGAAAGTTACAGCTTACAGTTAAAACAAACAAGACGTCAAAGTCTCTGCTGCCTTCTATATAAAGAAAAAGTCTTAGTTTAAGTACATAAATACTCAGCTTTTTTTACAGAGCTCTCACTCATGGGTTTTTTTGCTAATTTGTCTATTTTTACTACTTTAATATATTTTGCAAGCCATTTTTCAAGGTAAAAATTGATATAACTAAATTTACCTTTGAAAAGATGAAATAAGTGGTTTAAAATAGGTAGTTTTAAGGGAACACCATCTGGTACATGGTTATTAAAAAAGCCCGTGAAAATTACAAAATTCATATGCAATTAAATTAACATAAAAATCTAAATTAACAAGTCAGTTCAAAATGCTGATTATGATTAATTTTGTCTGTAAGTCTGCATAATTTTGAATCTCTTTTATGACCCCTGGTGAGATGTAAAAGGGATTTTTGTAGGACACACAATATAGCAGTATTTGAGGGGATTAGTAGTGCTTGAGTGGATAAGAACCAATAGAAGTCACTCAGCATTTTGGCTATCAGGTTACCATATTAATAAACATCTATAATAATGAAAGATTTGCAAAATTGGATTTTTGAGGAGGTTAAGTGGGATTTTTATAAGCTCAATTTTTCTGAGTGACTTAGAAGTACCTTGAAAGTTATGACAGATACGAAATTACTATGCATTGACATATTAGTCTAAAATAGTGATGGAAACTTCTTGGGCATTGCATTTTTGGTGATATTTCGTATTATTTTTTCACTATTTGATCAAGTTGCCTTGGTCACTGAAATCCCATTGCTTTATATCTGTGGTGAGTTATGAACAGTCCCTGTAGTCTTAGACTGATTAACTGAATAGGAAGCTATGTGCAAAATAAGCAAAAATAAATAAATAACTAAACAAAGTGCACAGACCATCCCTGTCAGCATTCCCAAGGCATCAAGTGAAGGACAATATTGCAATTTCTTTGTGTCAGCGATTCTGGTTTTGACAAGGTGCAAACTTTGGTTTGACAAAGATAGTGTTCAAAGTGATACAACAGTTAGCAAATACCTTTATATGTTTTGATTTCTAGGAAATCGAAGGTCAGTTGTTACAAACTGCTTAGGGAGAGAAGCTGACAGGAAGATAAAGGGAGAATGTTCCAGGAGCTGAAAGATGGAGGCCTTCATCCGTTCTGAGAACAGCACATTCAGGTAGAGAGGCTAAAGGTGTGTGCAGTGAGACAAGGGTCTGCGAAGACAATGTTCACAAAACTACTAAAATTCTTTCTTCTTTTTTGCCAGCCTAATCCCCTGTTGTAGCACAGACATTGTTTAATGGTTCAGCATTTGGGAATGTCCTACAAGAGTAAGTGTCATTGNAATCAACATCTTAGATGGCTGAAATGAGGAGAGATAAACCATGCCTAAAGTTCATCAATTCTCTTTCCACAGTCCTCTCCCCACTGTTTTCCTATCTATCCATATATAAAGTCTATATAGACTTTAAACAGATACTTCAGCTTCACATGTATGTGTGTGTTTATGAACACATATACAAACAGATTTTTTAAGGATGTGATTCGGTCTTTATAAGCAACTCTTACACTCTTATATATGGTATACATTGTCTGGATATATGCAAACTTGAAAAGTAAGGCATCACCTCTGTCCTTTTGCAAACAATTTTATTTATTTATTTATTTATTTTTATTTTTTTATTTCCCCAAATAGCAGCCTTCTCTCTGTTGGATCGATGGTTAACTACTACTCACTGCTGTAATAAAAATCTGTAGCCTATCCCCAAAGTGTTGCAAGTGTTGAGATCAACACACAGAGTTTGCTGGATCTGTAAGTAGCTGAGACTTTTAAACACTGGTTTTTTTCCCCACAGCCCTACTCACAGGTAAAAACATGCAGCTCTAAATTAAATATGCAGGTAAAATATGTGGGTAAAAAAGTATTTACAGCTCACAGGTAAAAATAAAACTCTTTCCCTTGCTCTTATTTTAATTATCTTAGAGTGGAGACAGGGCAAGGGTTGCCTAACCGCTTTTGAGGAGGTGAGCACTATTTTTAGGGTGTCCTGATCGCTGCATTGTCATTATGATTACACAAAGAATTAAAAGCAGGAGTGAGGCCTCCTACTTACCACCTGGATGACATTGTTTACACAATTAAGATGAGCAATACGTTATCTAAGACTGCATAGCCCATCCTCTGTAATTCAGTCTCATAAATCAATGTAGGAATAGTGTTATGGTATAGTTACTCTCTGAAAAAGAAAAAAAAAGTGCTCTCCTAGGGTATTTGTTTAGGGTATTTTTATAGCATTTTTGGCTTAGTTTAATCAAATTACGCATTATCTTCAGGGCTTGAAGTTAAAAAAAGAGGCAGGTATGGCTCCAAACTCATCAGGAATTGGCAATCAATGCAGTCAGAAGGAGCTGAGAGCCAAAACATCTTCTTTCACATAGGTAAAATCCTGTCTAAGAGGGAGGCATGGGATTGTAAGTGCTGAAGTCAACTCTTGCTGGCAGCAATGAATTTCTTACTCTTACAGAAACGACACACTTCCTCATGTAAGAGGCAGAGCTTGTGGGTCCAGGAACCTGTTGTGTTCTAAGTTCCACAGGAACTTCCAGAAGCAATGTGTTTTTCAGTTCTGTAAGATTAATTATTCTTTGGTGGCTGCAGAACGAAAAATCCCAAACTCAATATTTTTCCAGGTGAAAAGACAAAAGAATATGATAAAATACCTATAAGATGAATAAAAGGATTCATAAATAACACATTTCATTGATTTGACACTGAAGTCACAAAATATTCTACTTGTTGAAATCTGTGATTTATGGAAAAATGGAGTTTAGTTAGTCCTTACCACTCCATCAGCTCCCCATTCCCATTTCTGCACTGGCCGGGATTCTTCTCCGTGTCTGTGCTGTTGGAGCTGCAATTTTAGCTGAGGCGCCCACAATCCTTCCTCTCAGCAACTCACCTCTAAGGAGATTATTCTTTGTCTCCTCCAGTTTCATGGACATGGTCTCAGTACTTGATCAGCTCATCTGATGCTGTTCAGTGTTTGCTGCCCAGAACCAGTCAATAGTTTGACTTTTACATAGAATTAAAGAAGTTGAAAGAAGCAGTATAATTGTATTTTCAGTAGGCTGGAGGGCTCCTTGAAGAAACTGTCTCATACTTAAGATACTGAGAACAACAGGTTTAAGTCCTTGAGGTCATTTCAGACTCATATGCTTTTAAAATTGGATACACTGGATGCAATTTATTATGTGTGAACTTTTAGCATAAGCCCTTAAAAACCATATTTCTTAATGCAAACCTGATACATGGACTGTTAGCTTTGGCAAAATAAGCAAGTGGATTTGGTATGCTTTACAAAATTTTGAACAGTGTTTCATTTATTGCATGACATACTTTTGACCTGGTAAGACCTGCTGGCTGCCCAAGGGAGATGCTGTTGTATCCACTGACATGTTGTAAAGAGCTGTTTTTTCAGCAAACTAATGATTCAGGTCATTATTTAGCAAGATCTGCTTATTTGTGCATGTGAGGGCTAGTCTTATTTGCTCTTTTTTGTTGTTGTTTGGGTTCTAAATGTCCATTATTCCTAGATCATAGAGAGAAAAACTAACANTAGGCCTGCATATGACTATGATTAATATTACATCAGTGATATACAATGCCAAGTGTGGACTACAGCGATGAAAGAGGTCCTTCAGTGCATTTTTTTTACCAGGCATTTTAACACATAAAGCTTTTGCCTTTATTTTTAATCCAAGATTTTGAATTGTTGCAACTGGGAGATGCATAATAATTCAGCAGTAGAGTTTACCAGCTCTGACTTGTTACAGTTCTTTTCATATACACACAATTCATACTGTCTGATTTGGGAAATAAAAAAGACTATTATTAAATTTTAATGAATAATTTAAACTAAATTATAATTATTTAGTTTTCTGAGATTCTGAAATATTATTATGGGAAATATCTGTATTTTATCTGTTACTGATGGACAAATTATGTTCATGGTTCACTGTGATCCATTCATTGGTTCATGGATCCCAAAGTCCTTCAGGCAGTGTGACAAATCCACATATTATCCTGGAGTGCTAGGTTGTGCATTTGCGTATCTGATTAAGCTGAAAGATGTATTAAAAAAACATAAAAATCCTCATGTATAAAAATCCTCAGACAGCTCCCTATGGCTACATATCTCAGAAATCTCTGAAGCATTTTGTTATTCAAAGCAAAATTGGCAGTAATTTACACTCAATAAATTGGTTCCAGATCTGCCTGTTTCAGATGATATCACAAGGACAAGATTTTATGTGTGATTCCCTTACCTTTTGTCAAACTGTATTCTTTTTAAGAGATTTGCCATCACAAATGCAGATGATAAAGAGACTCCCTTGCTCTTCAGAGCATGAAAGAATGTAATAGATCAACAGTTCATATACAAGCTATGTTCTGATCAAATCAAATCATCCTTTTTTTCCAACTTTTTTGAAAAAGAGGGCCCTGGATTCAAGGAAAAGTCATGACATATATCATTCATAATGCATTGATAAAGCCTGTATTTGCTACAAACCACAAGGTCTCTGTAGAGAGGTACAATGATTTTTGATTTGTGACCAAAGAAAAGTGAAAATAAAGTCTCATAGTAGTCAGGCCTTGACTATAAAGAACTAGTCCTATGTATGGTTTAAAGCCTATTGCTGTTTAACAGCTTTACCAAAATGAAGTTTGTTACAAAATTGATGAATTTGGTTCAACATTTGTTTTAAAGACAGCTGTGAAGAAAGACTTATCTGCTGGAAAGCTGTAAATTTATAGAAGAAAGTGGTTAAAAAAATAACAGCAGAAATTACAAATTAATATGTCAGTGTGAAATTAAGAAAATGAAAATTCAGGCTGAAAGAAGAGAAATAGTTTTCTCATGGTGATATCAATTAGACTCAAAAGTTTAGAATAAAAAAAAATATTGAAACAAAAAAGGAAAAAAAGTACTGTGCAGCACTGGGAAAAGGATAGTTTAAATAATGTAATAGTTCTTTTATATTTTGGACTTACTAGCTCTGTGATTATGAATGGCTGTAATTTTAGGAGAAAAAAGGGAAAAAGTGCTTTGTTTGGATGACATGGGTACTTAGGTGGCTGCCTATGTGTGTCTGAGAGAAAAATGCTGCTGTGAAGTTGCTCATATCTCTATACATTCTCTTGTTAGAAAGAAAATTACTTTCAGTGGAAATGCGTTAAAGAGACCCATAGATACACATTGCCTGACTCCAGTTTAAGTTGCAGTTGCAGGATGAGGTCAACATCTTGTACCACTGGTACAAGGATACTCTATGAGCTGAAATCAACGAAATATTGGAAACAGCAAACACGTCTCCTGTCTTAACTCTTTGTATATATGAAAGCATCAGGTAGCTGATGGAGGTAGTGACTTTATTCTTTCTGTTGGCTTTCAGCCACTTGAGAACATTCTGATTTTCCTGTAACAGTGTAAGTTTAACTGCCTAATACCACCACTTTTAACCTTTTTATCTTTTATTAATTTCAGGAAAGCTTGAGAATATCCAAGATCCAACTATATTCACGGATATCAATATTTATGTACTCTATTTCCTTAATCTAGGGAAATACAAATGAACTTTGTACCATTTTCCTAGTTACTGGCAACAGTATGTTTGTAGAAACTTTTTTTGCTAGAGTGTAGTATTCTTGCCCTTTTTTTTTTTCACCTGAGAAGTATTTATTTTCATGTATTTGTCTTTTTCTTCGTATCACAGCATTGCAATTAGACCTTTAATTATTGAAGTGTTACTTTATGGTGTTGTTCAGAAGTACATCAATTCTGTTAGACAGATCGGTGTCTAAGACCACTTCATCTGAAACAAAATTGATTCTACTGCTACTTTATATGTTTACATAGGCTATCCATAACTCTCTGAAGATATCGGGTGGAGCAACAGTCCACATGTAAAACATTCTCCATTCTGTCTTCATGTAAAATATTTACATGTTACCAATTTAATTTTCATTTGAGATATTTTCCAAAAATAATAAATTTGGTTTTTCCTGGTCAAAAAGGCATTTAAATGCAGATGTTTATTGCTTTTCTTACTTAAAGTAAATAAATAAATAAATAATGCGTGGAACCAAGTTCTAAATCAAAACATTAAACTATTAATGAAACATTTGTTCCCTGAAGGAAATTGTAATAGATTCATGCCCTTGATGTTCTGAAGTGCATATTTTATATATGTCTATATTTTATATAGACTTATGAGGAAATAAAACCAAATACTGCAACTGTTGAATAGTGAGAAACTGCTCAAAAGTAGCCTGCAAATATGGTCAGTTATGAAACTTCGGCTGCATCAGGTTAAATTATTCTGTTGTACAACTAATTTATACAAATTCTTTTGGACACAGTAAAAAGAACTACTGTTTTTTAATTTTACATATTGAAAATATTCTTTCCATATAGACAATGTCTTTAGACAATGTAGTGGGTTGGCAAGTCTCTGGTAGCAGGGGGCTTACAGGAGTGAGAAGCTGCCAGACGTTTCCTTTGTGTCTAATAACACTAATACCAGCCAGATCCAAGATGAACCTGCCAGTGTCCAAGGTCAAGCCCATCTGCAATGGTGGTAGCACTTCTGGCGTTATGCATTTAAGATGGGGGAAAAGTTATTGCATGGAAGCAATTGCAGCCAGAGAGAGGAGTGACAATATGTGAGCAAGACAGCTTTGCAGACACCAAGGATAGTGAAGAAGAAAACAGAGAAGGTGTTCCAGGCACCAGAGCAGAGATTCTGCAGCAGCCCTGGTGAAAACAACAGTGAGGCAGGCTGTTCCACTGCAGCCCATGTAGAAATACGGTGGAGTGAGATCCATCTGTGGCCTGTGGAGGACCCCATGCCAGAGCAGATGGATGCCTGACAGAGGCTAAGACCCCATGGGAAGTCCATGCTGGAGCAGGGTCCTGGCAAGACCTGTGGAGAAAGGAGCCCACACTGGAGCAGGTTTGCTGGCAGGACTTGTGACTGCAGGGGACCCACACGGGAGCAGTCTGTTCCTGAACGACTGCATCTCATGGAAGAGACCCACACTGGAGCAGCCTGTGAATAACTGCAGCCCACAGAAAGGACTCACATTGCAGAAGTTCATGGAGGACTGCCTCTTGCAGAAGTTCATGGAGGACTGCCTCTCACAGGAGGAACCCCACACTGGAGCAGGAGAAGAGTGTGAGGAGGAAGGAGGATGGCGAGGCAGAAATTATATGTGATGAACTGTTGCCATGACCCAATTCCTTGTTCCCTTGTGCTGCTCAGGGGGAGAATAGAAAGAAGTCAGGAGTGAAGGGAAGAAGGGACAGGTGGGGAGAAGGTGTTTTAAGGTTTGGTTTTATTTCTAATTACCCTACTCTGACGTGACTGATCATAAATTAATTTCCCCAAGTCAAATCTGTTTTGCCCATGACAGTAACTTCTGAGTGAAGCCTCCCTGATCTTATCTCAGCCCATAAACCTCTTTTAATTTTCCCCCCTACTGTCCAGTTGAAGAGGGGAATAATAAGAGTGGCTTGGTGGGTGTGGAATCCAGTCAATCCATCAGAGAGACTTATTTATGCAATCTTGTGGTATGACCTTGCAGTCAGCAGCATAGTAGCAGTTTAATTAAACATCACTGCATTGCCATTAGTACCAGGTCATTACACCTCCTTAGACTTTTTAGGAAATAATATTGACTTCTGATAACAACAGTGTAACAGAATTTATCATGAGGCCCTGTAGGAGAAGAACATGGTTTTAACTAAAACAAATTAAAATGTGTTATTCTAAACAAAAAAAATGCTTAATTCACTCTCATACATACATTCTCATAACAAGTAGTACACGTGTTTGTGCAAATAGTCTGTCCAACATGCAAGGATTAAAGGGCACGTACAGATGTGGCCAGGCCAGGATTCCTTGTGATGGAGGGCAAGGAGCACTGTCTGTTGAGTCATTATCATGCGTCTCAGACTCTTCCTAGATCAACAGCCATAATAGTTTTGGATGTCCTTTTTATATCACTTAGGAGCTGACCTCAATTAAGTTTTTTGTTCTCTCAGTCCTGGTCATTTGGATCAATTAACTTTCCTTTGTCTCTGTACCTTTGTGTCTTAAGATGCCTGTCCTGTTCAGGGTGTGAACTGTCCTTAATTTTTTTCTCCTTAGTACACTGCATGTACCAGCACCAGGATCTTCTTGACCTTCTTATCTTGATGCCATAAATGTGTTTTTTTTAACATCTCTCTCCTGCTATTTCCATATCCAGACATTCCCATTGATTCTCCAGTCTCATATTTGTTGCAATTCCTTGCAACCTGGAAGGACAAGACCATATGAGGACCTGAGGTTCAACAAGGCCAAGTGATGGGTCCTGCACTTTGGCCACAACAATCCCATGCAGCACTACAGGCTGGGTCAAGAGTGGCTGGAAGGCAGCTCAGGAGATAAGGACTTTGGAGTGCTGAACATGAGCCCACAGTGTGCCCACTTAGCCAAGANGGAGCTGACCTCAATTAAGTTTTTTGTTCTCTCAGTCCTGGTCATTTGGATCAATTAACTTTCCTTTGTCTCTGTACCTTTGTGTCTTAAGATGCCTGTCCTGTTCAGGGTGTGAACTGTCCTTAATTTTTTTCTCCTTAGTACACTGCATGTACCAGCACCAGGATCTTCTTGACCTTCTTATCTTGATGCCATAAATGTGTTTTTTTTAACATCTCTCTCCTGCTATTTCCATATCCAGACATTCCCATTGATTCTCCAGTCTCATATTTGTTGCAATTCCTTGCAACCTGGAAGGACAAGACCATATGAGGACCTGAGGTTCAACAAGGCCAAGTGATGGGTCCTGCACTTTGGCCACAACAATCCCATGCAGCACTACAGGCTGGGTCAAGAGTGGCTGGAAGGCAGCTCAGGAGATAAGGACTTTGGAGTGCTGAACATGAGCCCACAGTGTGCCCACTTAGCCAAGAAGGCCAATGGCATCCTGACTTGTTGCCAGCAGCAGAACCAGGGAATTGATTGTCAAGTACCGTGACCAGTTCTGGGCCCCTCACTTGAAGAAAGGCATTGAAATGCTGGAATGAGTCCAGAGAAGGACAATGAAGCTGGTGAAGGGTCTAGAGGGTAAATCCTATGAGGAGTGGCTGAGGCAGCTGGAATTGTTAAGCCTGGAGAAAAGGAGGCTTAGTGGGGACTTTGTCACTCTATTCAACTATCTGAAAGAAGGTTGTAGCCAGGTGGGGGTTGGTATCGTCTCCCAGGCAATAAGTGAAAGCACAAGAGGACATAACTTCAAGCTGCACCAAGGGAGATTTCAATTGGACATTAAGAAGCAGTTCTTCACAGAAAGTGTGATTGGGCATTGGAATGGGCTGCCCAGGGAGGTGGTCCAGTCCTGGAGGTATTTAAGAAGAGACTGGATGTGGCACTTAGACCCATGGTCTAGTTGGCAAGGTGGTGATTGGTCAAAAGGTGGTGGTCATGAGTCAAAAAGGTTGGACTCACTCAATGATCTCAGAAGTTTTTTCAACCTAAATGATTCTGTGATTCTGTGCCATTTTGGGAGCAACTTTGAAGTTGCACTGTATGTCTCAGCTGAGGTTTTAAAACTACTGCAGGCAATAGAGTCACCACTTTTTTGATGAAGGCCACAGTCTTGATCCTTTCCTTAGAGGGACCAGAAGAAGGAGGTGACCATTTAAGCAGTTTTAGTGCATTATTGCACAAAAAAGGAAAACTATTCATAGAAAAATATCCAGGATGACAGTTGATTTTTAAAAGAAACAGGATTTGCAGGATCATTGGTTCCCTGAAAAGGCTTTTGGTGATTGGCCATCTAAGAAAAATGGGCACAAAAAAGACCCTTTTTTAATGTTTTCACATGTAATGGCGATCAGGAGATTTATGAAAAGGACCTCATGTTTGTTAACCTGTATTAAAGATATCCATATATCATAGCATCCAGAAGATTTTACAAGGATGATGAAAAATATATGATGTATTTTAAAAAGAGATGAAAATTAGTCAAATTAGTCAGATCTACATATGATCTCTTGCAACATACACCTTTTACCTAATACTATTAATAATGGTCTGCAGGATAATATGGCATTAGCAGTAATGATTTAAAAATCATTCCTTCACGGCAAAATGAAAATAAACAAAAAGCCTAAATAATAATAGTCTGCACAATCATGTGTAATTTTTCTTCAATCAAGTCCTTAATAAATTTAAGATGTGAGTATAGTCACAGCAGTTCCATTCCCCACATCCATAAATCTACAGTAGCAGTGAAAGAGAGTATATATGAAGGATACAGTTTAACAATATTTTAATAATATTTTCAACATGCTGCAAATACAATTGTAGAAATGTTCTACTTTTGAAATGACTGGGTAGGAGCTGCAGTGTGTATAACCCATTTTGAAAGGGTATTATGTCAGCATTGTCCTCTTTTATCATTAACCTGCATCATTATAATTAGAAGTATGGTCTGAATAAGAAAAAAACAAAAAGCTAAACATCTACTCAAATAAGAGCCAAACCTTTGAGGTTTTCTTTTTTAAAAAATTCTTAACAATTCTTGAATTATAAAGGGTAGACAAATGACATGCAAAAATATATTTTAAAAGCATTTTATAGAACCAAGAGAGTTATACATAGATGTTCATATCTATTCTTACATGATATAATTTTTTCATAGTTCTACCAACTTATTTTAATGTGTATAGTGATACATCATGGAGAGATGAATTAGCAATTGCTACTTGACTGGGAAACACTTAACATATTATTGGTACCATAGAAACTGCCTATTACAAGCTACCTATGAACATTAATAAGGGTTGTACATAAAACAATTTTAACTGTGGTTATTTTTGTAATATTTCAGTCAAAACAGCACATTTTTCGTATTTTTTTTTTTTATTTTAATTGACAACTGATGAAAATTTCTATTACTTCAAAATCTACTGGAATTATTGCTGGGCTACTGTGTTCTAATCCGAGATGAACCTAAGGGCATATATGGTAGGGCACTTTCACATCAGTGAAAAGAAACACAATAACTACTTAGATTATGTACATATATGAAACAGTAAAATATGGGGAAAGTTGGAGAGAGTAAGTGTTAAATTATAACGGTAAGGATGAAGAGCATCAGACTTGCCCTGGAGTTGTGGGAATGTATGTTGAAAAAGAAGCCCTGCTATTTCTCATTTGCCAAATCGGTTTCTAAAATGTGCATAAATTACAATATTTCACAGAACTATCTTTCTATTGCTCTTCATTATCCTTTAAGAATGGAAAGGAATTATAGTTAACAATTTAAAAATACTGTGCCATTCAGAATGAAATCTTGCAACTACATGTGAAAAAAGAGAAGATGGTATATTATGCTTCTTTTTTGGCAATCTTTTTCTATATAGAGTATATATAGGCAAAATATTTACAGCGTCTCAGCCCACTGCTAACTAAATCCTTTTCACAATTAACCATATCCCTTGTGCTAAATGGATAAACCAAATAAACAACCACAAACATTAAAGAATTTATTCACATATTGCGAATCCTTCTATCTACTGCGTAAATATCATGTCTGGAACTTTAAAATTATCTTTAAAATTGACCACTAATAACGAAAAATAAAAAATCTATACTGGACAAGAACTAGAGGTTTTCATTTTTAAAAAAGAGTTTTACTGTGTGACATGGAAAACATAAAGATTGTAACTAATGGGAGAGCAGAACCATGTAGCACATATCTTTCCAGCAAGGCACAATCTCATGCCACTTCTGGTAAGGGTTAAGTGTTTATTATATGTCCCTCAGAGTCTTTACCAAAGACAAGGAAAGGTTTTGTTGCCCTAAGTCATTCCTGTATTGACTGAGAACTGAAGCAGAATTACACACAAAAAGTAAGGAGTCCGGAGAATAGTTTGAAACTTTTGAACTCATAAATGGTTTTGAATGGGCACATCTTATAGTCATTAAGCTGTAATACAGGAACAAAATATTATATTTTTCTGTATTTAAATAGCTATGTATATGTATAATAGCGTAGGATACCAGTAGGTCAAAGGTATCTTAGTATGTAAAATTTTAAAACACTTTACTTGCAATATATTTCTTTATATTTACTGATTTGGGCAAGGAAGTCCTATTGCTTTCACTCTAAATCTGAAAAATATACAAACACCGAGCTGATAATTCCTGTGGAAATTCTTGGTTTGGATAACATTTGTAGGTCTTACCAAGTGTTGGCTGCAGAGAACATGAAAAATCTTTCTTTTCTGTTTACACAGAATATAAGCAAATAAAGAAACCAACCCACCTTCCCTCTTTTGTTCTCTTCTTCACTTTCATTATCTAGACTTTGATATACTGAAGTAACTTGCCATATTATTTTTTTACTTTAGGGGCAAATCTCACCCTTCATTTCCACCTGGAAACACTTGCCAACCTAGAGCTCTAGTTTAAGTGTTATTAAGGTTATATGACTCATCTCCTTGCCCCTTCCAGATCAGTCTCACAACCTCTCAGAAAATCCCATCACAACAGGTCTTTGAAGGAGTATTAGAGGCAGAATCCACTAGTTAATGCTTCCCTCAAGCAGTAGCTGACACTATTGCAGTCTGAGTTTCAGTAACATTTGCCGTGCAATTTAGAATGAGGGTTATTTTGACCTAGGGACCATGAAGAATTTGGTTGTGCTAAGCTTAGATATGCACAGACCTCACCTTATCCAACACTGTCTTTTTTATTGCCTTTTTCATATTTTTTTTTTCACTCTAGCAAGCTCTTCTAGCAAAGTAATATTATATGTTCTTTCGTATGAAAAATCTTATTGCTGCCTTACTATCATTATGTTTTCAAGAAACTAAAACTAAACTAAGTGGTGGCCATACAATATACTCACATAAAACCAAATGAAGTCCAAAATTCTTTGTGAGGGACCTTTGACGGGACATGCTTACATCAGGAATTTAGTTAAGATCAGAGAAGCACTTTTGAGATCAATCTCCCAGTTAGCTTCCATTCTGTGACACTGTTGGTGTCTTATAGGCACATGTTGGTGTCATGGAGCAGGCACCCTATACACAAGTGAAACTCCTTTTAGATGAAATTAACCTATGTTAGGTTAGGCTCCTGGCCTGCCTTCCTCAGGCACCATTGGCTGTTTAGAAGCATCTGGTTCATGGGATCAACGTAGTTTTAGAGCCATCATCTCTGAAACATATAGCACTGACATCAGGTCCGCAGCCCCAGCTGTTTAGCTCTACCAACCTGCTCCTACCATGCACCACTGCTTGGTAGGTGTAAAAGCATCCAAGACTGGCATCCACCAGTGGCTATTGTAACACAGAGAAATGTACAAGTCTGGGGAACTTGTCAGCAGTGTTGCTGTGCAAGAGGAGGCAGCAAATTGCTTGTTATTGTAGCCATAGGCTGATCATATGGATTGCCTGAAACATGGGTCTATGTTTCTCAGTCTTTACTATGAGAATTTAGGGATCATGGCCACTGCTTAATGAGTAGCAGTTCTATAAATGTTTGAAGGCTGCTATTAGTAAAAAAGGAATTAATTTTTCACTGGAATAATGTAGATTAGATCTAGATATTTAATTTGTAAATACAGCCCTTGAAATACTGTGAAAAACATTTCATAAGCACAAAAGAATAAGGAAATGAATATTTGCAGGTTCCTGAGAGGTTGTTACTAAATATAGTAAGTAAAGTGCATGTATTTGTTACAGTCCTCTAGTTATGTACACTTATCAAATGACTGTCATACAAATTAGAAAGTCAAAACATCTATTGGGTAGTTAAGGTAATGGTCTTCTCAGGGTATGATTCTCTCCACAAAGTGCTGTCTAGGTATTCATATAGTCCAGTTTAAAATGGCTTAAGAGAAAGTCTTCCAGATTTCACACCAGGACACTGCTTTGTAATTGAATGCATATCATTCCGAGATTGTTTTACAAGTGATTGGCACTCTTTAGAATATATTTATAACACAGCTCTGGTAAAACAAACAAGTATACTCAAATTAGATCCTGAGGAAGCTAATTTTCTTTCCCAGCCACTGCAGTGCATTTGTAATTCTCCTTGCTATTGACACAATGTTGTCATGCTCAGGCATATATCCCATAAAACCTTATTGACAGATCTAACCTGTGTTTTATTCTTTTCTTGCTCTTAACCACCTCCATGTAAAAGCCTTATGACCAATGTGTATGTGCTTGACTCCAGACTCAACTGCATAAGATATTGACAGAGTATTGCAATTGGTGAAGATATGGAAAGAAGCATGATTTTGCTTTAAAAAAGATGTTTTCTGTCCAACTTGTACCAAAAATGCAGCCATCATTTGGGATGCTGAGCCAAGCAACTATTAGATGTTATTTTGCCACACAGAAGAGTACAGAAGAATTTTATTTACCTCTGCAAGTTCTGCAAGCAGCATGGATTAGGCAGAAGCATTTGAAATCTTCAGGCATTAAAATATCCTGAGGATGTTGGTAGAGGTGGGTGTCAAATAAATGCCCCTCTAGCATAAGTGACCACATGCAGTGGTTATGACAATGTGATCTTCTCCATCTGTGCAGCTGTTCATGCTTCAAGTGTTCCAGTTTGCATATGGGAAGACATGACATGTTCTTATTGTAAGCATGAATGAATTCTTCTTAATGATCTGGAAGCATAGATATTCTGTGTCTTCCTCAGAAGTTTCCTACATCCTGCTAAAATAGCTACTAAGCAAATCATAGGAAGAGATCACATCAGTTGTGCAGATTCTGCTGCTTGGTACAGACTGGAGCCAAAGAGAGCCTGAAGTGTTGCAGGAGGACAGGCTAAAAGTATTGCTGTAGAAAGCCTTAGGAAAGACAAATATATTTTGTCAAAACATCTCATAAAGTGACTGGGTTAGTTAAAATAACAGAATTCCAAAGTAGCTTCCCAGTCTGTGCTGGTCCATCTGTTGTGGGTTGACTTTGACAGGTTGTAATTGGGTTTGTGAGGCCAGGTTTTGGTAGCAGGGGGAGCTACAGGGGTGACTTCTGTGAGAAGCTGCTAGAAGATTCCCCCATGTCTGGCAGAGCTGATCCCAGCTGCTGCTGGGCAAGGCTGAGCCAATCAGGAATGATAGTAACACCTCTGTGATAACATATTTAAGAAGGAAAAAAAAAGTTATTGCGCAGATGTAATTGCTGCCAGAGAAGAATAGAGTGAGAACGTGAGAGGAACAGCTCTGCACAGTAGGGTCAGTGAAGAAGGAGTGGAGGAAGTACTCCATGCTGAGATTCCCCTGCAGCCCACAGTGCAGACCATGGTGAAGCAGGTTGTGCCCCTGCAGCCCATGGAGGTAATGGGGGTGTAGAGATCCACCTGCACTCCATGGAGGAGAGTGGTGCAGGAGCAGATGGATGCCTGAAAGAGGGATGTGAACACGTGGGAAACCTGTGCTGAAGCAGGGTCCTGACAAGGACTTGCAGACCCATGGAGAGAGAAGCCCAAACTGGAGCAGGTTTCACAGGAGGACTTGTGACCCTGAGAGGGACCCACATTTGAGAAGTTTGTGGAGAGCTGTCTCCTGTGGGAGGGACCCCACACTGGAGCAGGAGATCCCTAAGCAACAGCAGGAACAATGTGTGATGAACTGACCATAACCCCCATTCCCCATCTCCCTGTGCCACTTGAGATAGAAGGCAGAGTTGGGAAAGAGAAAGGGGTGAGGGAAGGTGTTTTTAAGATTTGGTTTTACTACTCATTGTCCTGCTCTGACTTTAATAGTAATAAATGCAATATCCCGAACTGAGTTTGTTTTGCCCATGATTGTACTTGGTGAGTGATCTCTCCCAGTCCTTATCTCAACTCATGAACCTTTCCTTATATTTTCTTTCCTCTGTCTACTTGTGAAGCGGAGTAATAGAGTGGCTTTGGTGGGTACCTGGCATCCAGCCAGGGTCAACCCATTACACAGGTGCCCACCAAACTGCTGTCTCACTCCCTCTTCTCAGCTGGACAGGTGAGAGAAAATAAGATGGAAAACAACTAGTAGGTTGAGACAAAACAGCTTACCAAAGCAAAAGGGAAAGGGTGTGTGTACACAAGCAAAATAAACACCCCCTCCTCCCCCCACCCAAGATTTTATTCTCTACTTCCCATCAGCAGGCCATGTTGGGCCACTCCACAGGAAGTAGGCTTTTAGCACATGTAGCAATTGCTCTGGAAGGCAAACATTTTAAATAATGACTATCCCCACTTCCTCCTCCTTTTCTTAGCTTTTGTATCTGAGCTAACATCATATGGTATAGAACATCGCTTTGGTTAATTTGGGTCAGCTATCCTAGTTGTGTCTCTTCCCAGCACCTTGCCTCTCCCCAGCCTACTAATGAAGGGGTGGAATGCTGGACAGTGCTGATGCTGAGGGAGCGCTGCTCAGCAGTAGCCAAAATACTGGTGTGCTATCAACACCTTTCTAGCTACCAATGCAGAGCACAGCACCGTGAGGGGAGAACTCACTGCACCTCTGCAAGACAGCATCTCTGTCTTGCATTGTAGAAACAACCAGCAAGGGGTGTGTAAACCACTGCCTGAGTATAAGCACTGACTAGCCAAAGCCTGTTGCTGCCAGACAGAGAAGTGCTGGGAAACCCCTGCTCTATATTAGGGCCTCAGAAATCCTGGAGCAAAAACTAGGTACATTTCAGCCAGGCTTGATTCTGGAGCTGTACAGCGTGCAGGTGCCCTGATACTGACAGTGTGAGTTCTGTGAGAAGCCAGGGCTTCCCCATGCTGGACACAGCCAGTTCCAGCCATGTTCAACCCACTCACTGCAGGGCACAGCTGAGCCCACTGCTGAGATGAGGGCACCTCAGGGGAAAGGTGTCTAGGAAAGAGAAGAAAACACCACAGAGGGAGGGGAAAGGAACAAATAAAGTGAGAAAGAGCAGAGGGAATGCCAAAGTGAGTGAATGAGAAAGAGGTGATAAGGGCAAGAGTCAGTGGAGGGTGGTTTAGTCTTTGTCTTTGTTTCTCACTATTCTACTTTTCTGTGATTGGCAAGAAATTAAATTAATTTTCCCCAAGCTGAGTCTGTTTTGCCTATGATGGCAACTGGTGATTGATCTCCCTGTCCTTATCTCAGCCCGCTTTCCATCTGACTTTCTCCTTGATCTCCTGCTGTGGAGGGGAGTGATTGACAGAGAGGCTGGTGGGGGTCCGCAGACATCTAAGGTCAGCTCACGATCCAGCATGCATTGTACATATTCACACATGATCCAGGTGCACATATCTAAGATTTGAGTCCAGGAATACCACCTCTGTGTGAGGCAGTGAGTATGAAGAGTTTCAGGAAAAATTATTTGGCTTTCCTGGGAACTATACAAGCTAAGTGCTGTATGCATTCAAGGTCACAATGGAAGTGGAGTTGAGATAGGCAAAGGGCAAATGTTTACTGTGGCATTATGTGTGTATGTGATATAATGCTTCAGGATTCTTTTAAAATTCATTTAAACATAAAAAACTAAATCCCTTGAAGGCAAAAAATAAAAATTCTTCAGTGAAATGAAATCTCATGCTACCTGCTGTTATAGACTAATTGCTCACAATCAGTGAACTCTTATCTTTTTAATTTCAAAATTATTAGCACTACTTTGGTTATTAGTGTAATTTGGTGTTATCCTTTTTTCTTCACAAATTAAAATGCACCATGATATGCTCTAAAATGAATAAGAACTTTAATTATTTTTCCAAGGGAAAACATTTAATTTAAGTTTATATTCAATACTCCTGTAGAATAAATCAGTGTTATCATAAAAAGGCAATTTTGATGGGTGACTAAAATATTTGAAAAGTGTGTGGGTTGGGTATGGTTAAAATGCTGAATTGACAGTAAGTTGATACAGCAAGAATTCATCAGTATCTCACAGTCTGTATTCTTTCTTATCATCATCATTCCCCACCACAATTTGGCTTTCATTTTTCTAAACCATTCCCTGTTTCTGTCTGATCACTCACATGCTTTCTTAGACATCTGGTCAATCAATATTATTTAGTGAATCACTGACTCCCCTTTGAATAACAGACAAGGGCCCCACATACAATAGTTTGGTCTCTCCTCACTTTTCATTTGGCTTATCACAATAATGACAGATATCTCATTACCTATTAGCTTCATTCAAGTTCCTTGTAAATATACAATTTTAATCCTCTTAATTTTTCAGATGAGATTATCCCACTGCTAAACTATCCTTTTCAAGAAAGTTTATAGAATCATTAGGGATAATGCCATTCCTTGTCTTCATATGATCTTTTTGGCTACTTTGAATATGACTATAGAATTTTCCTAAAACATAAATCTTATGGTTTTGTTGAACAGATATTCAGAATGCTTAATTTGTGTGTTTTTAAAAGATGACAATATTTAATTTCCTACTTTGAATTTTGATTTTATGCTGATTTTAAAAATTATTATTTTTAAATTTAATGGTGACAACAGATTTTCTGATCTACACTACCCCACGCTTCCTACTGTAAAACATCTTCATTTGTTCATTGCAGTCTTGGCTGGTTTATGGCAGAGAACAGCCAATCTGTATGGAAGTCAAACATCATTACACTCAATTCTAATTAGTCTGTTCTTCCATTTTCACAGGAATATTCCTCATTCATTTTCATTGTTTGACTGCATCTAACATTCTTATTTGGTCCTTCATGATAAAGTCTTTTTGGGTATGAAATTCCATTATGACTTTTCTTGACCTCTACATTGCTTCCAGATCAGCTTTCCAACATTTAATTCTGAGCCTTCTTGGTTTGCGTATATGTACATCCAGTTTGCCACCTCTGGATCATTGTCAAAACATTGAGCTTCCTAATACAGTAATTGTAACTCCCTCTTTTTACCATTTTTTCTACATTTGCATTCTATAAAATATAAGCCAGTGAAGCACTTAAGAACCAAGGGGTAAAATATCTCACCACCATTGTGACCCTGTACAAAACCCTATGGTTATGTAGTTTCAATTATGCATTTGGACAGTTCACTGAATTTTCCCTTCAGTACACCCTGCAGCTATAAATTGTCCCAAAGGAGCTGGAAGGGAATCAGAAAAACTTTATTCCATAGAATAAATGGTCAAGTTTGTTCGGAAATCCGTGAGTTGGAAGCATCGTGAACTTGAAAGTTTCTCTGCCTTATGTCTGGGCCAGCATCACTATTTCAATATGCATCTCATGATTCTTATCCTTACCCTTTGAATCATTGCTCTCTGACAATGATATCAAGGTGAGACTCATCATCATGGCTGGGCTTCGCAAATGAAGATTTCAGAAGGGCTCTCCCCACATTTGCTGCAAGCGCACTGGTGGCTAAAAAGGCCAATGTATGATAGGCAAGTCCGGTCGCAAAAGGCACAGTGGAAAGTCTCCACAGGCTGTATTGGCGAGACACGGTTCTTTCTGCGCTGTCTTTTTTCTTCCAGACTGATCCTGCATGCGCTCTCAAAGGAAGCAGCAGCATTATAGACGGTGTGCCTCCATGCCTCCCGATTGGAGGCCAGAGCGGACCATTGATGGTGGTCAATATGGCCAAGGCTGAGGTGTTGTTTGAGGGAGTCCTTGTATCTCTTCTTCGGGGCTCCTCTCTTGCGGCAGCCAGTGGCAAGCTCACCATAGAGCACAATCTTAGGGAGGCGGTGATCCTCCATCCTGGAGACGTGCCCTGCCCAGCACAGCTGCGTTCTCAGCAGCATGGCCTCAATGCTGGTGACCTCTGCCTGCTCCAGAACAGACACATTAGTCGCGTAGTCTGTCCAGTGGATGTTTAGAATTGTACGGAGGCAGCGCTGATGGAAGCGCTCGAGGAGTCGCAGGTGGTGACAATAGATAACCCAGGATTCAGAGCCATAAAGAAGAGTGGACAGTACAATGGCTTTGTAGACCTTGATCTTTGTACTTTTCTTCAGGTGTTTATTTGCACCAGACTCTTTTATGGAGTTTTCCAAAAGCTCTGTATGCCTTTGCTAACCTGTTATCTATCTCTTTGTCAATTTTACCATCTGAGGAAATGATGCTTCCCAGATAGGTGAACTGCTGGACTGACTTAAGTTCTGATTTGCCTATGGTGATGTGGGGATGGTGAAAGACTTCCTGAGGTGCAGGTTGATAGAGGACTTCTGTCTTCTTCAAGCTGACTTCCAGCCCAAAGAGCTATGCTCCACGGACACCCCCTTGTCGCGAGGGAGAAGCTTGTGTGCCCTTATGAGGTTGCGAGATATGCTGGCGGTCAAGGTGAGACTAACGATGTGAGGAAAACAGGTTATTTAAATTGTCTTGTACATATAAACTTCAACTTATTACTTTTGAAATATCCTAATTTCTTTTACTTGAATAATTTTTGTCATAATGGAACTAGACAGGACTGTTTTCATTAAGTGCTCTTTCTTTGACCAGATAAGGATTTTTCTGCAAGTGAGAGAGACTAAAGATATTTTAGGAAAATCTGAGAAAATGAAGAGATGGCTGGATATGTGCAAAGTAGAGGTGAAGTTAAAAATTGAACTGACTAGGTCATTAACCATAATGAGTGTGTGTAAGAAACTAGAGGAGTGTGCATTATCTGCATTCCAGCTGTTTCTCAGTTGAGAATGAAGGAAAATGAAATTTCATCTGGGAAATTTTGTTTCTTTTCTCCTGTGATATGTTTAAAGCACATCTGTTACAGAGTTAAAAAGGATACTATGTCAAAATTGCCAGGAGAAAAATCTGACTGTTTTTTTAATTTTACAGTGACTGCAGGTAAAGTTAGATTCTTCAGGCTAGGTTTATATGTGTTTTGAGAGATAATTTTATGTTCTGTTCCATTTGTTTAGAAGTTCTTCAGAGATGTACCATTACAAAAGCAGCCCAGAATCGCAAATACAGTGAGGGATAGATAAGACATCACACTTCTCATGACTACGATAAGGAAGATACATAATCTGAGATCTTGCTCTCCTAAGGCTAGTGTGAAAGAAGGTGATTGTCAACCACAGTATATACTTGCCTATGTACATTGAAGCTGAAAGTAGATATGGAAAATGGAAGTATGGATGGGATACCAGGGAGGGATATGCAATCACACTCTCACATGCTGAAATGGAATTGAAAGATGAAAATTCAGATGGAGGTAAAAATGGAGAGAGAGAGAAATGAGAAAAAACTATGAAGGAGAATAAGGAAGGCTGCTAAAGACGTATCAGAAACAAAAGGAGAGCCAAATAATAATTTTTGTGTGCTGAATGGGGTGGTCTGTCACTAAAGAAGGACACAAAAAAGTCTGAAGTCCTTGCTACCTTCTCATTACACTCATTTCTGGTAGGGACTGGTCTTGGACCTCCTAGTCTTTCTGCCTAGTAGTTGAGCTTGAGGGAGAGAGGTACTGCCCTTAGAAGGGTATGATTTATGTAATACCAAATCCATTTGTGTATGCACATGTCTATGCAACCATGCAACCAGACGGGATGCATCTGAGGGTGTTGAGGGAGCTGACAAATATCATTCTGAGGCCTTTCTCTGAGGTCTTTGAAATGTCACATTGACTGGTGGATTTTTCCTGCTGACTAGAAAAATACATTTTCATAAAGAACAAAAAGGAGAACCTAGGGAACAGCAGGGCAGTCAGCTTCATCTCAGTCCCTGAGACTCTATAAAGCAAATTCTCTTAGAAGCCAGTTCAAGACATGTAGGTCAAGAAGGTGGTTTAGAACAACTGGCATGGATCTAATAAGGGCACAATGTGCTGTACCCATGCTTATGCCTTCTCTGAGAAGATGGCTGGCACTGCAGAGTACATTTGTACTGTACATTTGCTTTAGCAGTATCTAGGCTTTTGAAAGTGTTGCCCATAACATCATCGTATCCAAGGTGGGGAGATATGGACTGAATGGGTGAACTATAAAGAAGAAAAAAAATATGGCTGGACCATTAGGCTTAATTGTTCAAAATCTTACTGACAACCACTTGTATTCCTTGAGTGGTAGTGAAGTTGATGCTACTTAACTTCTTAATCAAAAGCCTTCTTGGAGGACAGAATATTTCTTCATTAAGTTGATATGAGACCTCAGACTGGGGGAACTGCTTGATACAGTGGATGGCAGGGTTTCCTTTCATAGAGATTTTTACAACTAGAGTCCAACAGAAACTCAGTAATTCAACAAAGACAAGAAGTCCTGCCATATGAGATGGAATAAACTCATGGAACGTTACAGCCTGCCAGCTAGGAAGATGCACCGTAGGAAAGGATTGTGCAGGCCTGATGGACAAAACACTGTTTCATCAATGAAAGCTAACTGCACACTGTGTTGGTAGCAGTGTAGTCAATGAGTCAATTACTCCTTTCTCTTTGACACTTTCAGGCCATATATATGATATTCTGCGCAGTATCATTTCCTCCTGTACAAAAGAGATATTCAAGCTTCAGAAAGTCTAATATTTGGCTAATAAGATGACTAGGGACTGGAGTACATGGTATAGGAGGTGAAGAAAACCAAATAGGAGTTGAAGAAGAGAAGATCAAGGAAATCTAACTGCAGTCTACCAAAAGTTAAAGAGGTTTATAGAAAAGACATAACCAAACTTCTGACAGCCTTGCACTGTGAAATAACACGAGGCAATAGACACAAATTTCAGCAAAAGACCTTCCAGCAGGATAGATAAAGGGGAAAAAAAAATCAAAAAACGTAGTGAGGGTTATTAAGCATTAGAGCAGGCTTCCCAGAGAGGCTGTGAGAACTCCATCCTTGGATATAGTCAAAGCTTGACTCGACACAGCCCTGAACTGCCTGACCTAACTTTCTTCTTGATCCTGCTTTAAGAAGCATGTAGACAAAATGACTTAGAACGAGCCCTTGCAACCTAAAGCATTTTATTCTTCAAAAGCATTTCAGGATCATTGTCTACCATTATTTGTGGTGTAGTGAAATTGCTTGGGTTTTTTTTTTTTTTTCCCTGGGTTTGAATTCATTCAACTTCCCATCTGGCCCACACTCTGAGTCGCTACAAATCCTACCTCCCATTAGATCTACTATTGCTGCTTGATTAACTGTTTCCACCGTACTTGTTCTTGTGATAGCTGGTAAGCCTGATTTATAGACGATTAGATATCAATTATACCTCTGCAACCCCTAGAAATAAGTTGCCTGAGTGTTAGTCTTTGAGTAATGTCTTCCCATAAATTGTCACAATATTATATGAATATCTGGGCTCCTATACCTACAGATTGAAGTATGGTCTGATCTCAGGCTTTGATTCAGACTACTGCCCTATATCACCCCTTACTATGCAAATGGATGAACATATAAATATGGACTTTTGCTCACTTGTCTAGCTCTTTGCTTTTCTTCTTGCTTTCTGAAAGGCTCCTCTTACTTACTCCCTTTAGGACAAGCATCCTAAGGGGGTTGCCTTCCTCTGCCTGTGGTTTTATTCTGTATGTCTTTACAAACTATCCTAAATCTGACTAGGAAGAGCCAACTTGAATTCCGAGCACACTGCAAAATAAGTAGGGATTTTTTAATACTGCTTTTAAAATGATGAATTACTCTATTTTTATGTAATGGCATATACAAACGCAACTTCAGATCACCCTGAATTATAAAAGAGCATGTGCAACATTGGATCAGAATTAGGGAAAAGTAAAAAGTATAATTCTGTATTTATATAAATCAATAAAAATGTTATATTAATTAATATATTAGTATAAAATAAAGCAGTAAGACTAAGGTTTAAATATCAGCCAGCCAATAAATTGCTGTAATTCATGTAGGAAAGAACTACTCCTTAGGTTAGTACAATTACTACTTCAGTGAAATCAATCATATGTTATATGATTTGCATGTTTGTTTGTATCAATTATTAACTTTCAAATTGGTAATGAATTCTAAGAACAACTCTAAAGTGAGATTTCCTTTTCACGCAATCACATAATCATAGAATCATAAAGTAGTTTGGTTTATTTTGGAAAGAACTTCTAAAGGCCATCTAGTCCAATGACCCTGCAATAAGCAAGGATATCTTCAACTACATCAGGTTGCTCAGAGCCCCGTGCAACCTGATTGTGAATATTTCCAGGGATGGGGCATCTACCACCTCTCTGGGCAATCTGTTCCAGTGTTGTGCCACCTTCATCATAAGAAAATTCTTCCTTCTATCTCATCTGAATCTACCCTGTTTTGATTTAAAACCAGTACTACTTGTCCTATTGCAGCAGTCACTGATAAAAAAACCTGTCTCCCCTGGGCTCTGCAGCATCTCTGGAGATCATAGGATCATAGAATATCCTGAGTTGCAAGGGACCCACAAGGATCATCCAGTCCAACTCCTGGGCCTGCACAGGACACCCCAAGAGCCACACCATGTGCCTGAGAGCATTGTCCAAACACTTCTTAATTTCTGTCAGGCTTGGTGTCATGACTGCTTTCCTGGGGAGCCTGTTTTAAAGCCCAGCCATGCTCTAGATGAATAACCTTTTCCTGATATCTAACCTAAACCTTCCCTGATGCAGCTTCATGCCATTCCCTTGGGTTCTGTCACTGGTCACCAGAGAGAAGAGATCAGTGCTTGCCCCCTCACAGCTTCTCCTAGTGAGGAAGCTGTAGACTGCAATGTTTTCCCTTAGTCTCCTCTTCTCTAGGCTATGAAGGCTAAATGACCTCAGCTACTTGTTGTAAGGCTTCCCCTCCAGACCCTTTACCATTTTGTAGACCTTCTTTGGACACCCTCTAAGAGCTTAATCTCTTTTTTATATTGTGACACCTAAAACTGCACACAGTATTGAAGGTGAGGCCACCCCAGTGCAGAGCAGAGTGGGACAATCCCCCCCCTTGACCAGCTGGCAATGTTTTGCCTGATGCCCCCCAGGACATGGTTGACCCTCCTGGCTGCCAGGGTACTGCTGTCTCATGTTCAACTGGCCACTGACCAGGACCCCCAGGTCCCTTTTCCCAGCAGTGCTTTCCAGCATCTCATTCCCCAGTCTGTACGAACATCAAGGGTTGCCCCATCCCAGGTGCTGAATCCGGCACTTGCCCCTGTTGAACTTCATATGGTTGGCAACTGCCCATCTCTCTAATTTGTTGTCTCCGTGAAGGGTCTCCCTGCCTTTGAAGGAGTCAACAGCTCCTCCCCATTTAGTGTCATCTGTAAACTTGCTTAGTATTCCTTTGAATCCTGCATCCAAGTAATTTATGAAGATACTGAAGAGCACAGTCTAAGATGGAATCCTGCAGAACCTCACTAGTGACAGGTCACCAGTCTATTACCCCATTCACTCTGTGCTTGACCCATGAGCCAATTGCTCACCCATCACATGATGTGTTTATCCAGCTGTGGGCTGGACATTTTGTCCAGCAGGATACTATGAGAGATAGTATGGAAAGCTTTACTGAAATCCAGAAAAATGACATCAACTGGCTTCCCTTGATCAGCCAGGTGGGTTATCTTGTCATAAAAGGAAATCAGGTTTGATAAGCAGGACTTTTCTCTCATGAAGTCATGTTGGCTGTGACCAGTGACTGTGTTGTCTTTCACGTGTTTTTCCATACCTTCACAGAATAATCTTCTCTATAACTTCACCAGGCACTGAAATGGGACTGACAGACCTGTAGTTTCCATGGTCCTCCTTCTTGTCCTTCTTGAAAACTGGGTCACCATTTACAAGCTTCCAGTCAACTGGGACCTCTCCAGATTCCCAAGACTGTTCAAAAGTCATTGATAGAGGCCTCACAATGACATCATCTAGCTCTTTGAGTCTTTTTCGATGATTTCCATCAGGCCTCATAGACTTACAAGTGATCCAGCTGGAGCAGTAGGTCCTGCACAAGTTCAGGATTGACTGGGAGTTTGGAGTTTACCATTCTCACATCATGGTTTTATGGACCCTTCATAGCCCATCATTGGAAATTAACAACTTCTTGTATTTTACTTCAAAATTTTAATGAGGGCTCTCAGATGTATGCATTGCTGTTTGCAATCAGCTGTATTTTATTCCAGGATTGTCTGTTTTAAAGTTTCTAAAGGATATGTCACCATCAGGGGATTTATGTAGCATACATGTTCTTAGTGAACCATGCATAGCATACAGGTTTTATTTTTAATTTTTAATACCATGATCTGAAAAAGTTTTTATTACTCTATCTGGCTTTTTAGTGATGTGTTCCTGGATATGTACATTTACCTGCAATAACTGTGAGGGTGGTCACATTGATTATAATGCCACATCTTACTGAAGAAAGGCATGTTACAGATACATTTCAGAGGAGACATTTTGTACTGGGTGGAGTGATGCAAATTTCAAATTGATAGCTTCACTCCTGCTGCATAACACATTTTTCTTACAGTAAAACATTTCTTTATCCTTCACATATCACTCTTATTTCATCACTTGGGAATTCCTTACTGACCCATTCAAGACTGAAAACGGAAGTTACTCTGCTACTGATACTAGTAAAATGTATTTTAAAAAAAACCAAACTAAAGTGCCATTATTTTTATTCCCTGCATATAACCAATATGGAATGTTCTCTGTTTCATGAAATGTCTATTTATGGATCAGAGATATATTTTATTTTGATTTTATTTTTTTAAAAGAAGATAGAAAAAAGGAAACTGCGTCAAATCTTGTCAGTATTTTATTGGCAGCATGAAATTGTCTTGCTGTCCCAGAGTTTAATAAGAAAAAAAAATCTCTTATCAGGCATCAAAGAAAACACAAAGTTATCACAACAGCAAGCAATATTCTTTCATTCACTAATAATAAACAGTGCACGTTGCTACAGGAAACAAATGTACCCAACTGAATAAATAAATCCATAAATGAAAACTGACTTTTTGCTTTAATTAAGAAAAAAGCCTAAAAAACATTGTGCATGTGGCTGAAGCCAAAACTATATTAGCAATAGTGAGATTTGCTAGAAAACACACTGCTTTTAGTGGTCTTTTAGCATTATCCAGTAGTACACTGTGGAAACTTGTAATAGAAAGCAAACCCCTGATTGAAGAATTCTCAATTTTTAGATAAGAGGAACACAAAACCCTGACAGACAGTATTTTTGGATTAACTTTATAGCTAGAAAGGAAGCAGAAACTATTAGGATCCATTAAAAGGGTTCAGCCCCCTTCAGCAGACCTTAGAGAGAATGTATAGCCTAAATCCAAAATGGTATTGCTGAAAAGCTACACAATTGCTACATAACTCTGGAATTTCATGAGCATTCTTCTTTCTTTTTTTTTTTTT
>VXBX01001934.1:123391-139002 GCA_013400415.1 Scytalopus superciliaris | reverse complement strand
CCATTTAAGGTTTCCCATACAAAGGAGTCACACCTTTGCACTTCCCTGCATGAGTACTGTAGCCACTATCCTGGCAGCGGGAAATGGAAAGTTTCTTCTGGATGTGTTTTGAAATAAATAAGTAAGCTCTGACAGTCCTCAAGGATCAAGGTTATAGTCCTTATTTCAGGGAAGACCTCAATGCTATGAGCACTGAGTACTTCATGTGTCTTCATAAATTCATTTGGGTAGAGAGGTGAAGCGCTGGAGGCACTCTGTTGTCAGTGTTTTCTCAGAGACCAGTCTGTTTAGTGTTGCATTTGGAGGGCAGCAAAATGCCTTCCAAGGGCCTATTCAAATGTGGCAAACTCCTGCCTAGGACTTTCAGTGCTTACCTCTGGGCAAGTAGGTAAATGCCAGAGTTGGACAAAAGGTAGCTCAAAAAGAATCAGTTGAATATCTATCATCTGAACCCTAAGTCTTTGCTTTACCGTTCATCATCTTAATTCTCAATGCATACAGGCCTTAAATAGATCTAACTTGTTTTCTTGTCATGAAAATTCTAATAAACCTTTTTGATTCAAGGATTTTATTTTATTTCAGATCTTTTACTTTGAAAAGGCACTATTAATTTCTTTTGATTTTGGCTTGCTTCTCAGTTCCATTTAGCATCAATAAGCTATCAGGAATTATTCTGAATTTTCAATAATAATTGGAAAAAAAGGCATGTAATGCCAGAAATAAGCTAGGTGTTCAGTTTTCTAGTGCTAATGCTTTTTTACTTTGAATGCAAATAGAGTATGAGAGTTTTTTCCTCTAGAACTGTGATATTTAACACTGTTATCACACTAAGAAATAAACAATTGTTTAAGGAAATGGGTGAGAGTTCTCAGTGCTACAGTGCTGAGTCAGTCATGCAGAACTAATTTCCTGGCTGTCTCTGAATGCACATAAAGCTGCTCTGTAGCTGCTGCTGACAATGAACTAGTGACTGGAAAAAGGAATCTTAAACACAGTCACATCTCTTGACTGTTAAAATCCTTTATACAAAGCATGCTGATCTAATGTACTGTAGTAAGCAGTATCTTTTTTTTTTTTTTAATGTTAGTAAAAGAAGCTTTAATACACCTGAAAGTGTTGCTAAGTAACTAACTGCTTCCAAAATATATCTTTCTTGATAATAAAACTGGTTTCTCTTTCTGTTAATTAATATTGCTATATTGGAATTTCAACACTGGTATTACATAATGGGAAAAATACCCTAACAATAGAAGATTGTAGTGCATAACTGAAGATGTCTCACTCACGTGGGAAGCATATTACAAGTCACTTAATCAGAAAATATGTATTTGAATAAAGCTGACCAACATTTTAGAAGAAAAATGCAAATGGAAATAAGCTGCCAGTGTAAAAAGAGACCTCCTTCTTTCTTTAGCTACATCATATGGTGGGGGAAAAAAAAAAAAAAGATGCCTGCCTTAATATATGACATTTAAAGCAGGCTCGCAGATATTTTTGCTTTCATAAAAAAAGTGAACCTCTTTTAATGGTGTTTCAGTACAAAGATGCTCAGAACAAAAAAAAAATTCCCCAAACAAGCCTCCAAAAGTAAGAGAAAAAACCAAATGCACTCACATACATAGATTAACTAAAACTGCAAGAATACACAAGATGCCGACAAGTAGGAATACTGCTTCTAGCTTAATGTAGATCTAGTGTTACTCTTCAGATAAACTTTAATGGCTGCAAGAAGAAGGTGGGAGGAAAGTGCACTCAGATCTAAGTTTGCAGTGTTACAGCCCACACAGGGATGTAAATGAAGGTTTGGACATAGGATCTGCTCAGCAAGGCAGAAGGTTTTACTGCCCTCTAGTAAAATGCGGTTACGAAACTGTCTTTTAAAATGTATGCGTGCTGAGTAAACCATTTCAGTTATTGTTACTGAAAATGTGATTAGTCTTGGATTCTCATCTCATTGTTTCCATAGTCAAAGAATAAAACATTTATGTTCAGTCTAGAATGGCTTATTTTTGAATTAAGCAAAACAGCAATAATGAAGCACAAAAGCAAGGTCTCTGTGGCTGCATCTGCATGAACAAATCTCATGCCAAATTTTCAGCACTGTTATTAGCAAAAGCCTAAGTGGTAGCAGTCCCTGAAAAAGAACAGTTTTCATAGCACACTGCAGAAATTTCTGAGTCCTAACTACAGGGGAACTAACCCTGTCGTTAACATTGTATCATCACTGAATTAGCAGCCCAAGAGTGAGCATGATTTGTGTCCTTTAATTTCTGGCAGCAGCAACTCTGAGAATTAAATGGCAGCTGAGCTGTTTGCATAGTGCTTAAATAGCACTGTAGAGAACGGGAAGATAGTTGCAGGGAAGTTGTAGATATTTAAAGGAGCTGCACAAAGGAAAAAAAAAAGAAATTAAATCATAGTTTTGTTGCCACTCACGTAGCTATTCCATGCAGTGCTGTACCACTGGATTATTACTAACAAGGATGACATGAACTGGTGTGTGAAGCTGTCATTTTAAAAATCCTGACACTGATGGCAACTGTTGTAACTGTGTACACTGTGACTTGTTACGCAGTGCAGTCTCTGTCTCTCAGCAGCAGGAAAAGTGCTTGGGAAAGGGCAAGGACTACCTGCAGCCTCAGAAAGTACCTAGTGCCCTGCATCTTGCTTTTCTTTCTTTCTTTCTTTAGCCTTTTTTTTTTTTTTTTTTCCCACTGAAATGTAAAATTTAAAACTAGTAGGTTTTTCAGGAACCACATGTACCCTCTGGGAAAATTGTGTTTTCAATTCTCAACATCAGTCACTGAAAAGTACAAATATTTTGTCAATCCTACCACTGTGCTTGTATAAAGGAATGCTCTATCTCCATATATTCTTATTTATATAGTTTCATAAATATTCAAATATCTGGGGAAAATGGGACTGGAAATGGGGGAGTGTTTCTAAAGTAAATACAAATTAAAATAAACATGGAGAAATAGAATTTGTATTCATTCATAGAAAAGATCCAAACAGGGTAATGTAGGTCTCTTCTCCTACTTCTTGCCCTCCTCTGCCAGGGACAGAGACCACAGGGGCACTGTCTTGTGCAAGGACCACCACAGGGGAGAGACTTTCTGACCTGTCACTCTACCTGTGTATGCTATCTCAAGGTCACCCCATAACTTGAATCTAGAAACTCTGTACTATCCTATCTTGTATATTGTGATGGTCTGGAATCACAGAACCACAACTGTTTCCTGACCTTTCCTCTTGAGACCTGCTTGGATCAGGATGAGAAATCAAACTCTCAAATGCTCCAATACCTTGTTCAATGTAGGAACAGATGCAGAAAGAATATAGTTGAAAGCGTTTTCAGCATTTGCTATGACATGAAGACTCTTACATAATTTTCCAATTTCTAGGATTCAGGGATTCCTAGAAAAAGAGGTCTAGAAGGGGCTGTGGGAGGCAACCTTATGCAAGCTTCAGGTAGAAAGCAGAATAATCTGTACCTCAGTCATTGTTGACAAATGCTGACACTAACTGATCTGCCCTTGAAAGCCTCAAATAGCAGCTATATCAGGTACTCCAAGGTCTTTTCTGTCTTCATTAGGTAAGATCCCTAATGAATCTTTTCTTTTTACTGCTCTCCTGTTTGCAAGCTACTTGCCTTTTTCTTAAACTCCATGGCTGAGTCCTGCTCTCTTAAAGGCTGTTTTACATTTAACTCTTCTAATACTTTATGCACTAGAAGAATATGGAGGAAAAAAGGTGTTGTTTGCTCTTCCTGGAAATAAGCTTGCATTTTAAATACCATGCTTTTATTTAAGATACATTTCTCACCTTTCACTTAAATTTTCTTAAAACAGAGAACACAATCTATTAGTTTTAATTAATATTTATTTATTATGTACTTTTACACTGCCTTGTGCATGAGATAAACACTGCATTGTGATTATTTGACCTTCCACAGTACATAGGTAGCATGATTTATTACAATTTTTTTTGATTTATTTTTATTCTTATGGTACTATGAGCTTATTTGGGGGTTTGAGCTATGCGAGTACTTTGTAAGATTTATTTCTACTGAATTTTGTACAAGTAGGTAGGAGATGTGTTAGTCCTGTTTCTGTGAATGAAACTTACTCCTGTATTAGTTCAATAAAAAATACTTTCTGTGATGGTGACTGCATGTTAGACAGCTCTATAATCTTATATTTCACCTGAATTCTGAAAGTACCTAAATGTGCAATGGTGAAAAACAAAGACTTCAGAGAGCCTAGATAGGTAATACAGCCACAGCTGTCATTACAATATGCTTTAGGATTCCTGCTGATAGCAGCAAAATACTTTCTTCATACCTCCATTCCAAGATAGGGCTCATATATATACATGCATTGTGGGGCAAAGTAAAGAAAGTAGATGGGTGTTTCCAGCTGAAAAATGATAGGTGAAAGCATCTTCAGTGAAAAAGGTTCAATTTGTTTGAATATAAAGTCAGGACCTTAACACTGCATTGATAAAATGTGCTGATGAGGCTTGGATATCTTTATTTAGTTGCATTGTTTTTAGAAGTCACTATCACTTTTGGATGTAGTTCCTAATCTGTATTTCTCTTCCTTTTCCCTCAAAACGAAATTCTATAGGTGGAACAAATGCATAATTAAAAAACAAAAATAAAACCAAAACAAACAAAAAAACCCCACACCAAAACAAAACAAAAAACAACAACAACAACAACAAAAAGGGATAAGGGAAGAGAGTTCAAAGAAATTCCAGGAATATTTTAAATTACTTTGTGATCATAATGTAGCCCATGCATTTCTTGTCCTTGGAGATTTCAGAGTTTCTCAGCCCTCACCAGATAAAATTGTGTGACAAATCATAACTAGTTCTGAATGACAAATGGGATTCTATCAATGTCTGGAAAAGATAAAAACATTTTCCTGTCATGAATCACATGACATTACAGCCTTTGAAATTTTTTAGGAAAATAAAAGTGCAAGGAGATTTTGCTTGTCTCCTTACTGCTGCATAGGCCACAGTTTCCTCCCTGCCCATTGAGTATTTAATTCACAATCTTCTCCTCATGAGCCATCTCCTGTGTGAACATTTGATGAGGAAGGCCCTGCTGTGTAAATGGGGAAGTGCATATTCACATCTCTGCTATGCCTGATTTAGACCAGAACAGTGATTTTCACCCTTTGCTCTGTAGACCCCTGTGGTTTTGAAATCAGCAAATAAAAAGCTGGGTTCACATATGCTGTAGAACTCTACAGACATGTGACATTTCTGAAAGGATCCATAGCTCCTTTGAGAAATGCATGCAGGTAAACAAATGGAAAAAGACTGAAAAACTCTAGACTAGAGGTTTGGAATAGCTCAATGGTGTCTTAGTTCTCATGCTGTTTGGAAGCTCATGTGTTTTGCGGATGAAATTGTTTCACTTCATAGGAGGGATTATGTATTCACTGAAGGGGTGGGGCAAAGGCTGATAAATGCCCTTGCCTTTGAAGTCTCTGCAAAATATAGGTATGGAACTATCGAGACAAAGTTGAACAGCTTGAACAGATGCTTATCTAGAGTTTAGAGGCTGTTGTATTCTTTTTATTCCTTTTTCCATCTTCTTTTTTTAACTCAATGCTCTATAATAATAAAAGGAAGTCTTGTAAAAGACAAGAGAATGATGAAAATTAAATCGCTTTCACGAAAATGATGAGAATAAGTTCTCTGTATATTTATGAATCCTGAAAGAATGCTTGGATGAAATCGGCATCACTGATTCACTCCCCTTGTTCTCCCCCATACTGTGAAGTCTTTCCGAATCAGTAGCAAAAATAGGAATGATTGAATCAGTGAAGCTGTGAACATTACAAGATGCACACTCCAACAAACATAAAATGCGTGAGTGCCTGGTGAACATTAGGAAATCTGTCACTATGAACAATTGAAAATGACAAGTTTAAATAGACCAAGGAATTCCAGTGTTAACTTACTTTCAAACAAAATATTTTCAAAATTGTTGTGATCACTTTTTTTACTTTTTTTAACTGAAGATTAGCTGCATGAAAAATCAGTTAATTCAAATTCTTTTTAGACAAATTGAAAAAAAATATTATGGGAATGTATCAAAAAAAGCAAACAAGAGCATTCATGCACTGATCACTTTCTTTTTTGTTTTTTTTTTTTTTTTTGCTAGAACTTTCAAGACCACCTTTCAATACTGTGAATGCTGGATGACTAACCCCACATTACAGCCTCTCATGGGATACTGAAGGTGCCTCAGCTACAAAGTCCTTAGTTTTCTGTTGTTTTCTTGAAAGAAAGAGAAAGCTCTCTGAAAAGTCTGCCATTTTTATCAATAACTTATAAGAGTCCTGTGTGAGACTGAATCCATACTGAAAGAGTTCAAGCCCTGCGGAGACCCTATCAGGCTTCTGCAGGGCACCTATCACATTGGCTGTCACAGCAAAGTGGCAAACATGTGTCAGCAACCATTAAAAGCATTGAAACAGTTTGTCGCCACAGTGTTTTGTTATGTGAGCTATTTTAGCTTGTTTGATTCTATAAAGAGGAAGATGGGAAACAATAATGAGTGCTAAGGAAAATGGGACTGTCTTGAGATAGTTAATACCTTTCTCAGTAGGCAGATGGATTATCTGAAAGGAGGAATAAAAATTGCATTTTTTGAAAGCAACTCTAAGCTTCAGGGAACGAGTGAAATTGTTTTCTGTTATATTTGTGGGCATAGTCTCCTCTGCAAGATATTTAAATACCTAGTACCCCTGAAGCACATAATTTCTGCTCATTTAGCTATCAAAATGGTTTTGTTGATTTTAGTCTTTAACCTTTAGACTAAATGGTAAAACTAGAATATCAAGGAAATCTTTGTAGTGTTTGTGAACATAATAAGGGTAAAGTGTCAGAAAGTAGGTTTCTGTCTTTCCTACCACTCCATTCCTTTCCAGTATAAACACTTTGTAAATGACCTGTGCACTTTCATATTTCAACTTTCTTACTTACGCTTCATGCTAGATGGATGTGCTAACTTTAAAATTAGTCATCCTAATGTGCAAAGCACTGGAAAAAAGATGGACGTTTTGAACATAACAGGCTTTACATTAAATTCCAGCAAGATCAGATGAATTGTGGAATTATGCCTAATACTCCTAAAGGGTTTTAGTGATCAAACACGCAGTAGATCCATGCTGACATTAGGTCTAACACATCTAAGGTATGCATTACAGAGATCCAGGGTCCTACAGACCTGCAGTCCTACTGGTTTAAATTCAAACTTCTACAGTGTAAAAATGTTGACTGAAAATGCCCATGTTTTTCTGTAGTCAACAGTATCTCCAGTGGTGTTTCTGGACGGTCCTGACCCTGCGTAGTTCACAGACTGTATGCTATATGAATATGCTGCTATACTGTGTAGCCCTCTTACACTATAAGTAGACTGCTACTTGCAAGTTATAACTTATTCCTGACATGCTAAAAATATTTATGCTTTCACCATAGGACATTAACATGAAATCTGGTATAATAACATATGAATTATATACATTTGTAATATACTTCTTGAGAGATTTAAATGAATGTATTTTATGTAGCACTGATTTGCTAGTGTTCACTTACCACTGAGTAATGCTTTTCCCCATCCACAGTATGGATTTAATCTTAGTTAGCAATTTTATTCTCTGTTTAATAAGATAAGGGAGGTATCTAAAGCTCATGACATCTAAGACAGATAAACTCCTGCCTGAAATCTTATGTCTCTGTCCAGGACTAGACTAGTCAGCTGAAGTTAAGTGAGATGAATCTCATCCATAGTACGGACGGCAGCTACTGAAGAGCTTCAGATCTCTCAAGATGGGAAGTGTTCCTCATGCTCTCAGACGAATCTGAGAGCTTTGGCTGCTGTCAGAAGTCACAGCGAATAGTTCAATATGGTTAAGTACAGTGAATAATGTAAAAGCTGGTAAGTTTAAGTTGCAAATGCATTAACTTTAAATAATGAACTGAGTGTGAGTTTTCACAGTAAAGGATGAAACTAAACAACCATTTTTACTAGCAGTCAGCTTGTGTGAAAAAAATAGCACTATCTGGTATTACCATCTATGAATATGCGTATTTTAGACATTTCTAAATGTTTTTATTGCATTCTACAGCCTTATTTAAGGAGAAACATATTGAAGAAACAATTTGGGTTTTGGTAGCTGGGGGCTTCACAAGTGGCCTTTGTGAGCAAGACAAACAGCTCTGCAGGTGTCAAGGTCAGTGCAGAAAGAGGTGGGGCAGGTGCTCCAAGCTCTGAAGCAGAGATTCTCCTGCAGCCTGCAGAGAGGGCTGCAGTGACATATGCTGTTCCTTGCATCCTATGGAGATCCACTGTGGAGCAGATAGCCACCTGCAGCCTGTAGATAACCCCACATTGGAACAGGTAAATGTCCCTTAAATGAAGCTGTGACTCAGAAAGGGCCCATATTGGAGCTCCTGGCTGGAACTGCATCCCTTGGAGAGAGCAGGATGCAGGAGCAGGTTTGTTGACAGACCTGTGATACCATGAGGGACCCATGCATGAGCAGTCTGTTCCTGAAGGACAGCACCAGATAGAAAGGACCCACACTGGAGCAGTCAGCCCATGGGAAGGATTTATGTTGGAGAAGTTCAGGAAAGGCTGTCTGCAGTGAGTAACCCCTAATGATAGAGCAAGGGAAAAGTGTGAAGAGGAAGGAGCAGCAGAGATGAAGCCTTTTGAACTTTTGATCCTCTTCCCCATCCCACTGCACTGCTTAAGGTGGAGGAGGTAGAAGATTTGGGAGTGAAGTTAAGGCAGGGCAAAGTGTTTTTTTTTCTGTTTGGTTGGTTGATTGGTGGCTGGTTGGCTTTTTTTGTTCATTTGGGTTTTAATTTATTCTTATTTCTTACTAATGTACTCTGCTCAATTCACAATAAATTAATTTTTTCCCAAGTCCAGCCTGTTTTCCTCATGACAGTAACTGGTAAGTGATCTCCCTTATCTCAACCCATGAGTTCTTCATTGTTTTTTCTACTTCTGTCCTGATAAAGAGGGAGGGTGGTAGAATAGCTAGGTGGGAATCTGGCAACTAGTCAAGGTCAGTCTATCACAAAATAAGAACAATTTATTTTTTTCCTGAACGTGACACTCTGGAAAACAGATGTCAGGCAGAAGACAGAAATGTAACTTATGGGGGATGAGAATAAAGTCCCAAAACTCTAAGGCTTCATCTATACACAAGGCTAAAGCAATGTAATTAAGTATATGATTAATCATGGCTCAGTTAACAATCTGAATCTACCCTGATGAAACCAGATTTAAACATTCATAAGATAGGCTAGTTTAACTAAGATTAAAAGATAAGACAGTCCAGTACAACTTGATGGCACAGATGATGAATTTCAGACTAATGTAAAAACAGCCCCTAACCAGTACAAGATATAGAAGTGGTTTTTAATATATAAATTTCATAACAAGTTGACAGAAATTATTATGTCTATTTTAATATTTTTTCATATTTTAAAACTTCACATTCTTTATTACTTTTATATTCACATGGAGTACTTAATTACTCCTGATCATACAGTCTGTGTGAGCTGTGGTAGACGTGACTGTAACATTTGAATAAAGAAACTGAAACATCTGATTTAGATAGCCCCTTGCAGAAACACTGAACTGATATGTTTCCTCTGTGAACTGATGCAATAAGAGGCTTTAAATGTGTGCAACTGAAGTTCATTTTAAAGCCTGTTTTTTTTAAAAAAAACTTTTCATACTACCCTCAAATATATTTAGCTTTTTCTGAACGTCATTTTTTGGACACTTGCCAAAATAAATTTATAATGCAACATCTATTATCTGGTTTACCAGATTGAATTTTCTTCTGCGTCTTCATCCTAAATACTAATAAAACTGAGGATTTTCTAGGAAAAAGGTTAAATTCTACAGGCAGTTTCATGGCTTTGATGTTTGTGCACCAATGCCAATAACAGAGAGAAGAGCCACAATGAGGAATGGGGGTCTGCTCCAACTCCACCTTCTTACTTTGAAACAAACCGAGGAAAACAATTTAGAGGAAAGGAAATAAAACAGATTGATCTACAGAATGTATAATACTGAATGCAATGTCTTATATTGCAGGTGAAGTATTATCTGCACTTCGTTTCCCTGTTCCAGGGATGGCTCTCTTACAGACCACACCAATCTGCATCATGCAGCAACAGAAAGCATATGATTTCCTTTGGAGACAGGCAGGGGAGCTCTTCACACTGACATCATGGAAGTAGATGCTTTAGGAATACTTCAGAAAGACTGATGACTTGGATTTTAGCCTTTTTCAGAAAAAATTTCTGATCTTTTTTGAGTAGCTTTTCTAATATGCATGTTGGAAAAGAGAAGTGCTATTTCTGATCTCTATAAAAGAAATGTATGAGTAAAATATGGCAGTTATTGCTATTTCTAGATTGAGTTTTGATCTCAGTAGTGTATTGCGCTGGCTGTTTTGTAATTAGGTGCCATTAAAAGAGGAGGTCTATCAAAATGTTAACGAGGATGGTGGTCAATCTCTGTCAGATTTATTGAAAGCAAATACATTTACAAGTCCCATCATAAATCTTGGTCAAGTAATGAGATTCTCAACTTATTTTCCACAAAGTGGTTATTACATTATACAGGCAAAATGGCATGGTACACAATAGTTCAATTTCATCAGCTCTTCACACAGCAATGAAATCATAAACAAGTACTGTTCAAATTTTGATTTATTTCATTGTTGTATATTAGCTTAGAATGCATGCGTGCATGGAATATTTTTCTCAAATATATGTTAAAAGACACAGACAATTCTCTCATTTCTGTTGGAATTCTAAAAATAAAATGTAAAACTTTTATTTAAGAAGAAAGTCAAGTATGCACATTTTTAACATTTCATTTTGAATTGTTTAAATTAGTATTTTGAAATTATTACTCCAGACAGCCCTCACTTACAGTGATACTGATGCACACAAATAATGTATAGAGTCAAATTATACAGAACTGTTTCTTGAATTTCTTAACTTTCAGTGAGTAGTTATAAACAAAAACTTGTTTCCTCTACATTTCTGAAATAATTAACTATTTAATGCAACTTTGAACTCAAGGTGAACTTTTTAAGTTCTGGGCTATAGGTTAATATTTGTCATCTATCTCAAAAATGTGTAAGTATTTTTTAAAGACCAATTTTTATTTAGATGCTGGAGGAAACCATGTAATGGTAAATAGTTTTCTTGTGAGCACATTTAACATGGAGGTACTCATGTGTGGTTCATCTTCTTGTTCATCTTCTTCTGATCAGTGACTGAGCAATCTGTTGATATTTAGGGAATTCATATAACTGGTATAAAATATGGTTTCAGACTTCCTCAACTGGAAAAAGGAACTGAAATTGTTTGATATTCTTCAAAGTGTGCTCTGCACAAACAGATAGTATTATGTCCTCCAGAATTTTATAACTCCTCATTTCTTTCACCTAAAATTATGTGGGAAATTTGGATTAAATTTAGAAGTAGTCTGGGGAGAAAAGAGTAGGTTGTTTAAATGATTATGCTGGTGAAGAAGAAATTCTTCCCCAATACAAGGCTATACTTATCTATATGGGTCTATTTACACCTATATCGAATGTTAGGTTTAATTGTAAATTTATTTTTAAGCCTGTAACAGCTGATCTTTTGTGAAAAAATACACCTTAGACCAATTTCCAACTGCTGACCATAGCGCAAATTCAGCAGTATGTGAAATGTCCAAATGCAACATAGTGATGTCTATTGGCCCTTCCTGGTGTGTATGAAATATACTGAAATACATATATTGAAAGTTGTAACTGCTGTAAATCCAGCAGTGGTGACTCTGTAATTTCTTGGCCTGTCCTTTCTAGCCTTCTACAAACTTTTTATTTCTTTTTTCTTTGCTTGTGATTAAATCAAATGGGGAAAGAGAAAGAAGGTCTGATCCTAAAAGGACTTTGAAGAGCAGACTGTGGACCACTGCAGGGTGTGTCCAAAGTAAGGGGTGAAAAAATGGGGATTTTGTGTACTAAATCATGTGAAGATGACCTTCAGAAGAGACCCTGGGGATAACTGTGTGCTATATTACTCAATGGATGTTGTTCCTGAAAGGTGCTACTCACTGCTTTGTTCTGCTTAGGTGAGCAAAATGGTCAGATCGGAATTGATGTTTATGCACTATGCATTCATTTTTGGCATAAATTCAGGTTAATATTTCCATTGTATATATCTTTTCTGCTCTTTTTGCATGCTGTATAAAGACGGTACAGAGACAATGTTGTGAAATTGAGGAAGAATAGTAAAACAATTTGTTGATTTTGTTACAGTTTCAATCCAGAAATTTTTTAGACTCTTGAATAAAGCATCTAAATGTAAGTTGTATTTTTCTTAAGAAGTTCTATGTTTGAAATGCTGGAATCAAGCCATAATTTTCTGGATTCATAGTGTAGCGCTGAAGATCAATATTACTCTGTCTGAATATATGTTGTATCTTGGCTGACTATACAACACAGTTTGGAAGCTCTCCTACAACTAGATTCAAGCACAGATCCCCATTTATCATGTAGGTAAATATATCATTTGGGTTTAAATGATCATGCCTTTTTTTTTTTTTTCCTTGCCCAAGGAAAGAGGAATTTGATGACTTGCTGAAGGTTTCAGAAACCCCCAGAGAAATGACTGCTGTGTTTCATGATCAATTTGGACACACAGGATTTATGTACTGTGATAAACATGATCTGGCTACCTAGATATACTGCTGTTTGCAATTTTAATATGTAAAGGACAGCAACAACTGCAGGGCTCACAATGTATATGATGGCATATTCTGAACCATATGGTGTCCTTTTTAGACATTTCTCTTTAGTTTTGTTGTGAAGAGGATTAAAGGAGGAGAAAATATATTTCCTTGGCTAAAATTCTGCTCACTCATAGGGAAAAATGTCCAGAATTATATCCTTTCCCTACTGACAGAGTATTGTAACCCTACAGTGAGAAGCTTGTGCCAAACTTTGTTTCTATGAATAGTGGATTGCAAATGAATACTGGATACCTGACACACGATAGTTGGTGGCAACTCTGGGTAGCAAGTGTTACAAAACCAGACAATTTTTGAAGGAAGCTAGTAGTTATAGTTGTTCTTTCAGAACTCCACAGTGGGGTAGAAAAACAGGAAGTGGAGTCAGAAGGGAAGAAATTAGGAATAAGGCATGAGTGGAATAAAATGGTGTCCAAGAAAGAATCACATATGATGTTATGACACACTGTAACCCTCTCTCTGTAGCCTCTGCTGTAAGTTCACAGCCCACTTCCGGGGTTTTAGCTGCTGGTGTAAGGGGTCCATGTTTGCTATACTCCAGCTGTGTAACCTTGACTCAGACTGCTGAGACAGAGCTGTGAGACTGTCTGTACAATCTGTACAGATAAAAATTACAGAGAGCAGTAGGATTGCTGATCTGTGATAGCTAGGAGATCAAGAATTCTTGAAAGATAACATCCCCATGAAATGCTAACATCTTAAAAGAAATTAAGGTGGCTGGAGCCTGGTCTAGTGAGGGACCTGTGAGACACCCATATTCTGCTTGCAGAGTGTTTTTGTTTCAAGCTAATGGTGCCCAAACAAACTGACTGTAGAAACATTTTGTAGAGGTTAAGAGGTGATTTTTATTGTGCTGGGAAGCCAACATGAATATTTGAGGAACTAGCAGCTTAATAGGAAAAAAACATGGTCTTGGAAGATGTGATTTACACTTCTAGAACTAAAATAAAATAAAAAAAAAAAAGTTTAAAAAAATCGTCTAGCAGAAGTACAGCATTCCTGGGATAGATGACGGATCCTTTGTTGCACCCATAATCTAGAAGAGCTCTGATGCTCAGAGCTATCTGACATTAAATCATGTCAAGCAGGAGCAAACAGCAGTTGAAAAAAAAAAAATCATTAATATTTTTAATTAGGTTGTCTTGAATTCTCATCTGCATTCTAAAAGCAAAGGGCTTTTCAGTAAAAATCATGCCAGCTTCTGTAGCAAGGAAACTGGATGCATTCAGACTGAATTGGGCCCTAAATTTGTTGCTTGGCAAGTGCAGGGAAATGTTTTGCTCGTTGAACTGACTCCATTGGCAGTGGTGCTTGTTAATCACACAAGCCATTACAATGAACTGTACATGGAGAAATCTCAAAAACATCTTATTGCTGAGCTAAAGGCTATAAAGTGCAGTCTTTTCTACTAACCAGATTTGTGTTCTGTTGTGTTTTAATGTAGTTGTGCCAGTCTATGATTACTCACAAATGGTGACTAGAAACTATGGCTGAGAACCCTCAATGTGAGTGCAAGGAGGGGAGGACCTCAGAACTCGTGTTTTGAAACAATATTTAGGCTAGCTTAACACTGAGCAATAAAATGAAGACAATCACATGGAAAAGGAAGGCTAAAAATGTTTAATTACTTTACCCTGATGACCCTGCTCCTTTCCAAGTTGGCAAGTATGAACTGGAACCTGCCAAACATGTTTTATTTTTAAATCTTTTATCCATTGGCAAATCTGCATAATGCATTAGACCTCATACATGTGTTTTACATTCTTGTACAGTTTTCTAGCCTGTACATACCTGTGTGTTCATGCACACACATTTAGAGAACTGCCACATGCACAGACTCTGACTGTGGGGTATGTGTGGGTCCATCCCCCACTGAATTTTCTAACTAGGTAAAATCTCTCTGAGTCATGCTTCCTCCTTTGCTCAGTGTAGCAGCAGCAAGGCTAGCACCAAGCTGAGCTCTGCAGCCCACCAAAGGAAGTACTCTACATCCATGCAGTAATCCTTTGAGGGAAGGAATCGCCATGCCCCTAGTACCTTCCACCTTTCCAGCTAGAAAGCTCAGGAAAGCATCTACATATAAGCATATTTTTGTGTGTTGGATGCTCCTTTTCATCTGGGAGATGGGCATCACTGCAGATGTGTACACTTGCATTTATACTGCCCAATTTCTGTCCTCCTTTCTAATGCACAAACAATCCAACTAGGAAATACCTAATATTTTTTACATATCAGCATTCTAGTGAGTGTGACTGACTTAAATTGGGGTATTGGTTAGTAAGCAATGCCTGGCAGTATCTGATGGCTAGGGGCTCAATGGAGTGTAATCTTGTTCACATAGTTAAATTACTTTCAGTTACTTTTCCATTTTTCTATTTAATGAGAAATAAATAGGGACAGTAGCTGCTTTTCTGAGAATAAGGTATTTGAATCCTTTTTTTTTTTTTTTTGGGGGGGTGTGTCACAGATGAATGTCACTTCATAACTGAAGATTTTGAGCTAACTTCCTAGAAGGATTTGTGTGCAAAGTCTGCCAGTTGCCTGTATCCCTGGATGTGCACTTCCACACAGGGTTGCATGGTCCAAACGTCTCAATAATTTTTTGTATTATTGTTGTGATTGAAATGTGCTTTTATCATTACTATGCCTTGGTTGATCAGCAGAGAAAGTAACAAGTGTGACAGGCTGAAAAAAGACCATAAATTAAAAATAAAAACAATGTACTTTTGAAGGTAGGTTCATGTAGTTAGTG
>VXBX01001934.1:105105-123364 GCA_013400415.1 Scytalopus superciliaris | reverse complement strand
TAGTGTGTTTTTAATTTTTACAGTAGCTAAATATTTATTACCTATGTCTGGCTCAAAATAATCCTACAAAATTTATCATTCCCAATTTTAAACATTTGACAACTACAAAGCAAGATTAACAAATGGACCTTAGCAATAAAAAGCACAGGCGTGTTTTGCAACTACATGCTTTTCCTCTCAGATGAGAAAGGAAATCAGACATGTAGCAATGAATTTGATTATTTTTTTTAATACTTATCTATGNCCAAGGGAAAGTCCTGCCTGACCAGCCTTGTGACCTTCTATGATAGAGTGATTATATCAGTGGATGAGGGAACGGCTACAGATGTCTTTTATCTGGACTTCTGTAAAGCCTTTGACATGGTCCCACACAACATCCTTCTTTTTAAATTGGAGAGAGATGCATTTGATGGATGGGTTGTTAAGATGGATGAGGAATTGGTTGGATGGTCACATTCAGAGGGTTGTGGTCAATGGCTTCCAACAGACACTGATGACAAGTGGTGTCCCTCAGGGGTCCATATTGGGACCAAAGATATTTAATGTTTTCATTAATGACAATCGTCCTATCTCAAGTCCCCAGTCACAGTCCAAATTCCAGTTAAGAGGCATTGGGAGGGAGGTCCTTCTGTGATCCCAGACAGGTAGTTGCTTCCTTGCAGTTTGACAAAAGTATTTATACGATGTTGACAATGTTCAAGACATTAATAACATTTGGTCCATCACAGGGATGAACAGATCTAGAGTAGCCCTTGAGAAGGACTTGTGGGTGCTGGTGGATGAGAAGCTGGCCCTGAGCTGGCAATGGGCACTTGCACCACAGAAAACCAGTTGTATACTGGGCTGCATCAAAAGCAGCGTGGCCAGCAGGGCAAAGGGGTGCTTCTACCCCTCCACTCTGCTCTCACAAGACCCCACCTTGAGCAGTCCATCCAGCATTTAGGTCCCCAGCACAGGAAGGACATTGACCTGTTGGAACAAGTCCAGAGGAGGACCATGAAGATCATTAAAGGAATGGAGCACCTCTCCTCTGAAGAATGGCTAAAAGAACTGGAGGTTTTTCAGCCTGGAGAAGAGAAGGCTCTGCAGAGACCTTATTATAGTTTCTCAGTACTTGAAGGAGGCTTACAAGAAAGATGGAGACAAACTTTTTATCAGGGCATGTTCAGAAGGACAAGGGGTAAAGGTTTTAAACTAAAAGAAAGTTGATTTAGATTAGATATAAGCAAGAAGGCTTTTTTTTTTTTTCAATAAGCATGGTAAAACCCTGGAACAAAGTGCCAAGAGAAGTTGTGGGTGCCCCATCCCTGGACACATTCAAGGCAAGGTTGAACAGGGCGCTGAGCATCCTGATCTAGTTGAAGATGGCCCTGCTTATTGTAAGGCGTTAGACTAGATTACCTTTGAAAGGTCCCTTCCAATTCAAACTATTCTGTGATTCTATGAATATAGAACCTATCTCTAATTTTGACACTATTTCTGTTTTTATTTTAGAGTGTAATACAGTTCCTTTGCATATTCTAACAAATGGATGTATATTGAAAACATGCCCATGTATCCAATTTATTTTTCACATATTCAGTGTGCCAAAACAAAGTTATCTTAAAGACCACATTTCTCTTCATTACCTGTCAGACTGGCTGTGCTCTATAGCAGCAGTGTAACCAAAGAAGTCCAGGAAGAATGCATTCCTGTGCATTCCCCAGCATATTAACTTCTTTAAGACTGTATCTTCTTAGATAATAATAACAACCCATGTGTTTCAGTCAGATTCTATGCCTCCTCCTTTTCTGGCAATTTTCTTCAGTGAAAAGAAGTATTGGATAACAATACTATCATTAACAAACTAAATAGTGCAATGAGTGACCAACAATACAGAATGAAACACTATTTATTTATTTATTTATTTTTACCTTGTACAACCTAAGATTTCCTAGATATAAACGATAGTAAAGTGATGTGTAGAGATTAACAACATACTTTGCCTTTTGTGAATTTTCAAAGACATGAATTTGGATGTAAGGAAACACAAAATTGTGTCTTGTCATGATTTCCAATGTATAAAACATATGGAATTCTTGTAATTTATCAAAAAACTGAAACATCAATAAATCCTTCTTCTAAAGTAAATAGGTCAAAAAAGAAAATTTGAAACTGCACATGGTATATAAGAAGAAATAATTTTTACAAAATCTTCATTTCTTCCAGTTTTACATCTTATTAATACAAAATAAAGTGAATTTTATATTTTAATAATTGCAACATAGTAAACACACAGTTTTCATTTATCCTTTTACCAATATTCTTTTTTTGAAGTGGTAGTTTAGAGACAGTGTCATCTGAGGTGGCTTAGGGTGTTTCAAGATTATGTTTGAGACTTTGTTGTGAAAGATTTCTTTTGAGATTTTCAGCTACTGGTCCAAAAATTTGAGTTGGTCTCCTATAGGGCCTGTGCATACCTGACAGTCTGATGCAGATATCTTGGAGATCCTAGGATATTGCAAGTGGCATTAGGAGCTGTGTTTAGTCAACTGTATTGTCTTTTTCAGATAGATTTTATAACATTTAACTTCAGCCATCAGAAAGATAGGGGAAGGATTCAATTCAATGTTGATACCTAAATTAGGTCTCTACCTCTGTCATGTGGCATATATATCATTCCTGTGCAGATATCTCAGACAATTTAGGAAATCTCAGATGGCAACAGATGTCATTTTGGCAATTGAATTCATCAATTCAGTTGTCAGGATTCTTACTGAAGCCTAATTGATAAGAGACTTAAGTGCAATTTAGTACATGTCAGTGCTCATTTTTACCTATGGGGTTAATTCAGCCAAATTTTGGTATCTGCTTTAGGCTGTCATTAATTCTTTCTGAAGTCACCAAGCTATGGAGAAAGCCTATAAACTGAGACTTCTCTAAACCTTAAACATTTAAGATAAGTTTAAGGATTTAAAACAAAATACTTAGATTTTGGATAAAGACACATAAGATAAAAAGATAAAATATATCACAGGTGTGATATATCACAGGTGTTTAGTCTCTTATCACATATTAAAATAAGAGAGATGAAAAATCAAGAGAAAGCATTATTTTTATTCTGAGCAATTCATTCTTCATTCTACTAAAGTCAACTATTAACCTTAGCTACACATAGAAAATTATAATTTCTGAGAGCTCTGACATGTTTTGCCATTTCCCACTGCTGTGGTGTGTGAGGTTATAGCCCTAGCTCTCTGTCCTAAGCAGACAGTATATCTGTTTCTCACTGCTGCAGTTAATAACTGGGTATATGAACTCAAGCAATCACTAATTGCAATTACCATCCTGGTCTGAGAACTGCAATGCTACAAAACAGAAATGTTGCCTACTCTGTGTTCCTGCAGTAGAGTAACAAACAGTTGACTATTGTAAACACTTCATAAATTGCAGCATAAATATACAAATAACAGGTCAGCCCTCAGCAGACATTTCATGTAGGGAAAAAAACCCAACCAAAGAATTCCAAGCCATACAAAAACAATGAAGAGCATGAATTTTTATTTTTTTTTTTCATCAGAAGGATGACATAAGTTCATATTGAAAAAGAACAAAGCAGATGGTAATAAATGCCAGATTGTCATTAGAAATCTGGTAAGAAAAAACACTCCCTAGTTCAAAAAAATTAAATCTGTAACTCATAAAACTTTATCATGCATCTTAAAAACCTTATGAAATAAGGAGTTTATATTTCATTAATAACTTGGTAAATTCACAGGATAACAGCGCTTGCTTTTTTTAAATGAGGATACTTTTAAAATTTTAATTTGCTGAATGTTTGGAAACATGTACTCTTCAATCCCATGCAGACTAGGAAACCTGAGTTTTCTGTGAAACAGAAAATTTAATCTTGAACTGACTTGTTTAAATGTACAGTTAAAATAAGATTTATCATGTTCTCACTATTATGCTAAAAATCAAGACAAGTTTTCAGTTATTACCATGGCGGAAATCATGTAAGCTCTTAAAGGCAAAAATCTGTGCCCACAGGTCTTCTACTCTATCCACACCAGAATTTACAATTTATTTACAGCAGCACCCTTTTCAGATATAGTATCACTAAATTAAAGCTGGAGTGTCTTTCCATGTTCTTGGAGTTTTATGCAATAACATTTCATTCATTAAAGCCAAATGGAAAAAAGAGGTGACCTTATGAAATATAGATTTCAGAAGAGAGACATGGGAAGCCCAAGATGATGAAGAGTTAATAAATATGAAACGTCTATCCTCTATTTTATTATTTTTATTGTCTATTTTAAACTAACTTCAGTTGAGCAAAAGGACAAAACTACATTATTCACCCTTCTGTTTTAGAAGAGTCTGTTATGCTGGTTAATTATGGTTAGTATAATAAACATGCCTGGAAGAAGCACCTCAAATAAATGATCAGACACAAAGAAAAAAGAGTTGACCTGTTTAAATGTCAAGAAATTGCACATTTAATTAGTAAGCTTGTTATTTCTCACAAGGAAGATTATCAGATGACAGCATTCATATTTTAATTAGGAGAGAATACCTTTGCACTCCTCCTCAGGCAGAGTAGGAAATTTGTCATGCAAAGAGATTTTCTTTGAGAACTATTCTGCTCTGACTGCAGGCCCAGACTCTCCAAGGCAAAACTGCACTGAAATAGGTAGCATAGATACCTAAACAACCTGAAGAACCTTGAACAATTTCCTTGACATGAAAAGGTATACAAGACTATCTAACAGTCTCTCCTAGTTGAGGGGAGTTTTACTGGTATCTTAATAGAGCCATAATTTTGCCATCGACCTAATTTGACTTCAGGTCTGTATACTTTCCATATACTCCTTTGATCCTCTTGATCATTTCAGCTAGCTAGCCATTCCCAATCAGAGGACTAATTCAACACCAATTTATGGTCAGTTCCGGTCCTTATAGTTTTAATTGTCCTTGATACCAACAGAATAAAGTGGCTACACGCTTCCCTTATCTGAGCAGCAGTATCTGTTCACCCTTTTTCTTTAGTGTCTCTTGCTTATGTTATCAGCACACTTCTGAGTTATGTGTCTGTGTTCTTCCACTCAAACAGCTAACAAGTGTCATGGCTGTTAATTTCTTGTGACATTCTTTGATAGGCTTCACTTTGATGCGTTCTTCACTTTGGCTTTTCAACATGATATTGAATGTTCCATTCAATCTTATATATACCAGGTAGCTTCTATAATGGTGCTTATAATCTATGATGTTCATCAATCAAGAATTCCTGTTATATATATGTGTATATCTAAACATCCCACCACATTATCCTGATGATTGTAGCTATAGTATCCTAGCAACAGCCTCCATTTATGATGAGTTGTTTTTCAAAGGCCTAGTGTCCAAAATGCTTCAAATAGATTTCATTATCCATACAGTTTCTCTAGCTTCCCCTTTTTTTAAATGAAAACTCTTCTTGAGAAGGCTATTGTAACAAATAAAATGTCGTATGACCTAAATTTTTATAGTTTTTGTTGTCTTCTTTTAAAGTCTATCTTTTTACAATAATGTAATAACAAGGAGAAATGTAAATTCTCTTAGAAAATCCCCCATAGTAAATTAAGAGTTTTTTACAGAAATTATTTTCAGAAGATGTGTGTTTTCTAGGAGTTTCTTTTCCTAAAATACATTGGTTTTGTTTTTGAAAAATGTGAAAACCTTTTGGTGCTCCACAAAGAGAGCAGGATGCCTCTTCTGTGCACTCTGTCTCTGCTCCAGGCACCTTCCACTCTGCCCAAGGGCTCAGCTTCCAACAGAACATGCATCCAACAAGAGTCTGGCTGCAGACTCCATTCCAATACAGACACCATTCCAATATGGATGGTATACTGGCACCTACCTGGCAAATGACTTAGTCAGTAACTAGATCTAACCACCTGACAAGCTCAGGAGAGAACCCGAACAGCAGGAATACCATAGTCAATAAGGAAACAGTGAAGTCAGGTATATGGGTGGAAAGCAATCAGGAAATGTATCTGTGGTTATTATTCTCTAGACACATGGAAAACACCAGTAAAAATTATATTAATGCTGTATTAGGATCCTTCTTTTAATTGTACATTCTCTGTAGCACATAGATTCTCTTCTGCCTTCTGTTTCTGTAAAATGTGGAAAATATGCATCTCTAACAAGACTTTAAATAACTGTTATGGTTATCATGAGATGGTACTTTAATTTTTAGTTAGCTAGGAGTTTTAAATCCTTAGTCAGTCCATTTCAGTCTCGCAGAAAGGTAGAAATCTAATCAGACTAGACTTTGAGCTTTATTTCAGTGTTTCATAGATAAAAGGAGAAATAAGACACAATAGCAATTCTACAATTGTATCTTTACCACTTTTTAATGTGTTGTTAATTTTTTGAGGTCTCTTCTGTAAGAAAATAAATTGGGTTGGATTTTTTTAAAATTTACTTATTATGTATCTATGTATTGATTAACACTGTTGCACCTGGAACGCTGGTTTTGCCAGTATTATTTAGAAATTCATTACTTACCTGTGGAATATGCCAGCAAATTTGTATAGATAACTTTAGAGAAAAGCAATGAGAGAAACTCATTGCATTTATCATTGAGGAGGTAGGAAGTCAAAGACTTTCTGGTGATGTCCCAATGACTCCCTGTGGCAGATCAGAGAAATATAGCTTTTCAACAAAGTAAAAGATAGAAATGACAGGTATGCTAGTGCAGTGGAATCTTTTAAATACTTTTTACTTCTTAACTCATTTTCATGCTCTTCATATGGTTTCTAACGTTTTCCTCTGATTTTGCCCTGCTTTGATGATTAGGCTATGATGATCAGGGAGATCATAACATTATAGCACTCCCTATACTGTGGAGTTATGCTGGGAAAATGAAGAAGAGAGCTGCTGGGAAATGTTAAGAAAGAGTTTAAAGCCTCATAGTTTTTATGGTCAAAAAGGACTAGTGTGATTGTTTACCCTGATCACTCCATAAAATAGCCCTGGAAGTCTGTTTTTCATCTGACTTAAAGCCCTTATGAGAGGACACTGAGAGTACTGGCCATCTGCAGCAACTAACCCTGAGCCAAGGGAATTGGGCATATCTTAGTGAGGTTTAGCAAGAAGATGTAGACATGATGGAGAGTGATCTCTTGTGTCTGTACTGTGGAGAATGCATAATTTATATTCCAGCTAACTGCCATTTGTATTACCTCACTAATGTGTGTAAATATCTAAAGGAAGAATGTCATTGAGGATGGATTCAGGCTCTTCTTGGTGGTGCCAACCAATAGAACAAAAGGCATCAGGCAGAAACTGATGCACAGGAAGTTCCACCTAAATATAAGGCAGAACTTCTTTATTACTCCTGTGACTGAACACTTGAACAGATTGCCCAGAGAGGTTGTGGAGTCTCCCGCACAGGAAATATTCAAGAAAAATCCTCTGTCACATGCTCTTGGTTGACCCTGCTTGAGCAGGGAGGTTGGACCACATGACCATGGTCCCTTCCAACCTGACAGATTCTGTGATTTCTTTCAGACTTTATTTCCTTGGTTTCAGAGGCTTAAGTTTGAATGTTCTCTGCACCTAGGAAAGAAAGGAGAAAATTCCAGACAATTTAATCTTTACAGCCATTCACATTACTGTTGCACTGGGCAGTAGCATAAGTTTACAGCAGGATATCTTATTCGAAACTTTTCTTATATTATTTCTGGCTGGATGCAATAAAATTTTTACAGAAATGAAGGACAAAATAACAACCCTAAACAAAACCACAGATCCTCTCTTAACTGTGTTCGGAAGAGAGTTTAAAGAGAAATAAAAGTTTATGAATCTTGAAAAAATTCTGTGAATCTCCTATAGTGCTTAAGGGATAATTGTTCTGGTTTCTAACAGGGGCCCACATCTCACAATCCCTTACCCAAAGACCTCATATGCTGGGCTTATACACATAATGAATAATCAGTGGTAGGGTTAAAATATGTGCCATTCAGTGCAAATTCCCCAGGTTCCCTTTGGTGGAATTCTACTGTATTTGGCAATGTTAGTGGAACAAAGAATGCGTCTGCTGGCATACCTGACTGCAACACCTGCTTTCTCAGAATTTGTCCCTAAATGCATCAATGGCTGTACTACTTGTCTGAGAGGCAGAAAGACAAAAACATTTTACCCACATAGCCGTGGGAGCAATGATAATGTATCAGGTTTCTACTGCCAAATCAGAGTTAATCCCAGGGCAAATTAAACAAAAGAAAATAAAAAAATGTCTCATCTTGAGTTGTACTGATGAGAAGTGCAAAAGCTTTGCAGGTCTGGAAAGACGGTTTTGCTGTGAAATGGGTGTTAAATTAAGAGTTTAAAGATCACTGTTCCCTAAATACAGGAACCATGGCTCCCCTGCATGTTTTCTGTGATAACAATACCCTTGGAATTAAGAAAGAACAATACCGTCCTAAGGTCATGAGTGATAAGTCACAAGTGTCTGGAAACAAAGAAGTAGATAATAGAGGGAGGCAAGTAATTAAAACTAACATGGAGATATAAAATGTGTGCTTCTGTTTCATGGTAAAAACAAGGAAAGAACAAACTAGTTAACATTTACATGAAATTACCAGGAAAAAAAAAAGTATTATTTATGCATAAAAATATCTTTCATTTTGCAGTTGGTTATCTTCTTATTCCCTGCCTTTCACCTGTGTGGGAATAGAGTAAATGGAAAGTAAATGAAAAGCAATATAATGAAAAACTAAAAAAACTTGACACAAAGTATTGCTCTAGTTTGCAGTGCATCATTGTTATAATCAGAAACGCTTAGATTTTTAATGTGAAAAAAGTGATACATTTAATTTATTATTGTGCCATAGTTGTGAGAAGTTAGAAACTACACAGGATTAAGCCACTCATGATCTGATTTGAAAATTACCAGGAAGAAAAAAAAAGAAAAAAAAAAAGGTGTAATTTAGTTACTTCTATGATCTCTACTACTTTTCAGAGCAACCAGTTTTTCCTTCTGTAGCTGATGTGAAATCTAGATGTTTCTATGGATAAGACACTGTAGAAAATAGAACAGTGTTAACTCAGACATGCACAACGTGAATGAGTCACTTTGTGTTATAGCTGCCTTGCAAGCATAAAAAAGTAAAGTCTCAGAAAATCTTGTTCAAACTATTCTTTGGCTTCAACTCAGTAGGAAAAAGGGTGAGACTGTCCCTCTATCTATTTAGGTATGCCAATAAACTTGGATTTTGCTAAAGCCCTCCAAAATGTTCTGTCTGTGGTGAGTTTGATCCTAAAAATGCTTGGCTCAAGCATTGGTAATAACTGGTAAAAATAAAGCCTGCTATACTAAAGATAATGTAGGAAGACAAAGAACCAATGTCTAGGAAGAAAATAAATGTCTCCAAAATAATAACTATCCAAATATTCAATGATACGCTATCGCTACTCAGACAAGTATGGAATGGTTCTCCACATAGCACACAACAGAAGTATTAAATATGGTAGTTTTTTGTGGTGGGCAAATGACCCTCAAAAACTGAGCTATATCTGTGGCTTATTTATGTGCCTTAACAAATTGAACACACTGTTGCTTTCATGCTTAATAGCACATGTGTTTCACAACAGGACTCCCCTGTAAACAACTATTATGTAACATTAATGTTCTGAAAAAGTAGCATATTAGGACATAAGTACACTGCTAATAAACAGCAATATAGTAAATGTTTTGCATGCACACAGAAAGAACAAAGTCACATATAAAGAAGAAAATAAATCTACCATGAACATTTTCAAATTTAATCAGGTCAAGAGTCTTAGTGTGTTCAAGTTTGGGTGCATAGAATGAAAGAGTGAGTTCAGTGGCTAGAATACAGAATTGAGAATCAATACTCCTGGATTTTACTCTCTGGCATTTACTTGTCATGTGACTTCAGGCAAATCATTTGATAGCTTTGTGCCTAAGGTCATTCATCTTTCAAATGAGGTACTTACATGATTTATGAGGGTGTTTTAAGGCTCAACTCCCAGAATATTTGCAGGTACAGACTAAAAGCTACTAGATGTAACAACAGCTATACATTGCCATGGTTGCTGTAAACATTTCTTTACCTTAATTATGGAGGCTAATTGTTACTGTCAAGTATGTCTTTACACTTCCAAAGCTGGAAAACCATCTCTTGGGTTTTTCCCAGTATAGAACTGGCTTCCTGTGTTGTAGTATAAAGCAGGAATTCTTTGTAATCTCTGGTGCCCTGTGGGACTGCACATGCTACCTTTTTGCTGTATTGTTTTCAGAAGTCCTGCAGGATGAAACAGCACCCAGGAGTGCTGTTTTACCTACCATGGAAGTGAAAAGAAAGAAAAAATAAAAAAGACACATCTCAAATCTATGTCACAAGTCATTACAGCAAAAATCTGTCTGCTTTAAATAACAAAAAGAAGAAAACAGGTCCCTTAATTGGGCTAATTTATGATGAAGCTATAATTTGAGTAAATGTGTTATTTTGCTAAGAATAAATGGCTGTTCCCCCATAAAGAGAAATCTTACTTTTTTTGATTGATAGAGTAAAGACAAACTGGCTGGAGGAGCTCAGGTGAGCCACTGGATTACTGTGTACTTGGCAAGGAGATAGAGATTTGTCCTGCCAAGAGCATCTTTATAGATAAAAGTGTTATCCATTCATAGGACTTGGCAAGGTATTTCAGAAGGTAGAGTATGTGCTGCTTTAAATTACCAAATGACAGATATTTGATAAATTAGATTTTTTATATGGAAAACATCTCCTAACAGTTATTTGAAAAGACACTAGGGATTCTACCAGTTGGCATGATCCAAGTTCACAGCTCATGTCTGTCAGATATGAGAGTAGTCTTATCTAAAGAGGTAGAATGAGTGAAGAAGGAATTATCAGAAAGAATCAGAAAATGATTGGGGTTGGAAAGACTTCTGAAGGTCACCTGTTGAACCACCCAGATTAATCTAGTGGGGCCAGCACTAGTTGCCCAGAACCAAGTCCAAATGTCTTTTGAATATTTCCAAGGATGGAGACTCCACAAACTCCATGGGGAACCCATGCCAGTTCTCAGCTACCCTCACAGTTAAGAAGTGTTCCCTGATGTTCAGACACCAGCTCCTGTATTTCAGTTTGTGCATCTTGTTCCATCAGTGGGCACTACTGAAAAGAATCTGCCTCTGTTCTCTTTGCACCCTCCCTTTGGTCCCTCTGAACGTTCTCTCCCCAGGCTGAACATGCCAGATGTCTCAGTCTTTTGTCACTGGGAAAAGGCTCTGGTCCCTTGGTGATCTTTGTGGCTCTTTGTTGGGCCTTATACTGAGGAACCTGGAACTGGACACAGCACTCCAGCTGTGGCCTCACCACGGTGAATAAGGGGAGGATCATCTCCCTTGATCTGCTGGCAATTCTTTGCCTAATGCAGACCAGGATACCATTAACCTTCTTTGCTGCAAGGGCACAGTGCTGGCTCATGTTCAGCTTGGTGTCTGCTGGGATCTCTGGGTCCTTTTCTGCAAGGCAGCATTCCAACTGGGTGCCAGGAAATTGCTCATTCCTGGGTGCAGGATTTCATGCTTCATCTTGTTAAAATTTATGAGGTTCCTGTCAGCCCATTTTGAGCCTGTTGAGGTTCCTCTGGATGGCAGCAGAACCCTTTGGCATATTATCCACTCTTCCCATTTTTGGGTCATCATCAGACTTGCTGAGGGTACACTCTGCTCCCTCATCTAGATTATTAATCAAGATTTTGAAAAAAATTGGACCCAGTATTGACCCCTGGGCTACACTGCTATTAACTGGACTCCAGTGAGACTTCATGTCACTGATCACCACCCTCTGACTCTGGCCATTCAAGAAGTCAGTAACTCACCTCACTGGCTGCTTATTCAGTCCTTAGTCCATATATCAACAGCTAGTATATAAGGATCTTATGGGAGATGGTGTCAAAGGCCTTACTGAAGTCCAGGCAGAAAATATTTATTGCTGTCCCCTTGTCTACCAGGCCAGTCATTTCATTGTAAATGTTTAACAGGCTGGTCAAGCATGATCTCCTCTTAGTGAACTCCTGACTACTCTAGGTGATTTTTTTCTCTTTAATGAGAGAAAATGATCTTGAAATGATCTTCAGGATTAGTTGTTTCACCACCTTTACAAAGATTGAACGACTTGCAGCTCCCTGGGCCTCGCTGCCTTCTTAAAGTTAGGAGAGACATTTGCTTTCCTCCCAGTTGCTACAATTGCTAAGAGTATTAAGAGTGGCCTTGCAATAACATCTGTCAGTTCCCTCAATACTTGTGGGTCCACTCCATCAGGGCCAATGAATTTCTGTAGATTAAGTTTGCTTACATATTCACTGACATCTTCCTTGCTCCAGCCTTTCCCTGTGGTCTCTTAGTTCATCCAGACAGGCCTCCTGACACTTTTGCCTGACCATGTCTGTTGGAATAGAATATACTTGAGCTTCGATGAAGTGATTCTTGAATAGTAATCTGCTTTCTTAGGTCCCCCTTTCCTCCAGAGCCTTAACCCACAAGACTCTTCCAAGCAGATCTTTGAAGAGGCTGATTATCTGCCCTCCTGAAGTCCAGGGTTGTGAGCCTCCTTTTCACTCTTCCCTTCTGCCCTGAGGAACCTTTTCATGGTTTTTGCAACCAAGGTCCACAGAATCACAGAATATGAGTTGGAAGGGACCCACAAAGATCATCAAATGCAACTCTTAGCCCTGCACAGGACCATCTCCAGGAGTCACACCATGTGCCTGAGAGTACCATCCAGACTCTTCTTGAACTCTGACAGGCTCAGTGCTGTGACCACTTCCCTGGGGAGCCTGTTCCAGTTACCAGCCACCCTCTAGGTGAAGAACCTTTTTCTAATGTCCAACCTAAACCTCCCCTGACACAACTTCAGGCCATTCCCTCAGGTCCCTCTGGTCACCAGAGAGGAGATCAGTGTCTGCCCCCCCTCTTCCCCTCATGAGGAAGTTGTAACTGCAGTGAGGTCTCCCCTCAGTTTCCTCTTCTCCAGGCTGAACAGACCAAGTGACCTCAGCAGCTCCTCACACAGCTTCCCCTCAAGGCCCTTCACCATCTTCGCTACCCTCTTTTAGATGCTCTTTAATAACTTAATATCTTTCTTATATTGTGGTGCCCACAATTGCACACAATATTCAAGGTGAGGCTGCCCCAGTGCAGAGCAGAGCGTAACAATCCCCTCCCTCGACCAGCTGGTGATGCTTTTTCTGATGCCCTCAGGACAGAGTTGGCCCTCCTGGCTGCCAGGGCACTGTGGACTCATATCCAAATTGCCACTGACCAGGACTCCCAGATCCCTTTCCATGGTACTGCTTTCCAGCGTCTCATTCCCCAGTCTGTGTGAACATCCAGGGTTGCCCCATCCCAGGTGCTGAATCTGGCACTTGCCCCTGTTGAACTTCATATAGTCGGCAACTGCCCATCTCTCTAATTTGTTGACTCTATGAAGGGCCTCCCTGCCTTTGAGGGAGTCAACAGCTCCTCCCTGTTTAGTGTCATCTGTAAACTTGCTTAGTATTCCTTTGAATCCTGTATCCAAGAAATTTATGAAGATGTTGAAGAGCACAGAGCCTAAGACTGATCCCTGCGGAATCCCACTAGTGACAGGTTGCCCTTGATCTTCACATCCCCAATAGGTTCCTCCTTGGTGATGAATATGAGGTCCAGCAGACCACCTCTCCTCATTGTTCTCTCCACATCTGTCTCTTGGAGGAGGAATTTATCATTGTTCCATTTCAGGAACCTCCTGGATTGTTTGTGTTCAACTTTGTTGTCCCTCTAGCAGTTATCAGTGTGACCAAATTTTCCCCTCAAGGACAAGGTGTTGTCTTTCCTAAAGAGACTCTATCCCTCCATTTCAACATTCTAGTCATGGGTGTTATCCCACTGTGCTTCCCTGATCCAAATAAGATCTGCACAAAGATCTTTAACTCATCATGTTAATTCCTGTAATCCAATACATTATTGTACAGCCACTTTACAGAGGCAATGAAGCATGCTGAGTTTTTGGACAGGGAACTACTTCTGGGATAGTCAGAAAGGTAGACAAGTTTTGGCAGTCCTTTCAAGGCATCCAGGATCCTGGCCCCTGGAAGAAAGAAAACCTGTCTAGATTATGGGTTTGTTTGACAGCTGAGTGTCTCTTTCTCCTGCAGCAGGAAGTCACCCATTACAATGACTCACCATTTCTTCCTGGTAGTTCTACATGGTTTAGAGTTAGGTGAACCAGGGTTTTTGTTTGTAGGCACTCCTGTCTGCTCTTTGGCTTTGAGAAGAGTGAACCAATTTTGCATTTGTAAACCTTTAGAGGAGGCACAAGCCTTCCTTTTGGTACCAGAAGTTACTGTCTCCCATCCTTCACTTTCTTCAGAGCTGCATTTACTATGAAGGTGAGGGTTCTTCAAGCTGTTGAGTCTCAGAGAAGATGTTGTCTGTCTCCCTTTCACCTTCTCTGATGATGAACTTTGTCATGCGAATCCCATTAAGGAAATGCAGAAACAGAGTGCCCAGTGTGATCAGAATCTTACTGTCATTGGTTCTTTCTGACTCTCCAAATCAAAACCAGGAAACAAAATTACAGATAGGAAGAACTGTACTTTTAAAACTGCTTAAGAGGAAAAATCCCTTAAGTAGATAAAAAATTCTCATTCTCTTCTAACAAAGACATCATAGATTATGCCATTATATTTAGCTAGTAGAATTCTGTCTTGTTTGTGTTGGAAAGAAAGTGCCTATTGCCTAGAGAGTAATTTCCAAATATCAGAATCATTATGATCTGAAAGATTACTTAATTTAAAAGGATTCATGGACTGTACTTAAATAAGTCAAATTTCTATAGAAGTATTTTAACAGATTTGTTCATCAAAGCTGCCTGTGTTCCTTCTTCTGAGAGTTTGTTGTATATGTGGATAGTCATACTATCACTAGCAGCAAAGGGTAACTGGTTGTTGTTAAGTTTGTTGGAATTGGTGGTTACTGGGGATCTGAAAAGTTGATTAATTAACCATGTTAGTGAATATTTAAACCATTAATTTTCTTTGGCTGGCCAAAATATGCTACTAAAATTCCTTGAGCACTAAGTAATCTTTCTAAAAAATACATTTAAAGCCTTTAAACTGCCTTTCAGATAGAAAGTGAAAGACCTCCCAAAGCCCTGATGATCTGGATGCCACAAGTTATAGTACAAATTACTGCCTTTATTTTACCACTTTCATCTTCCTACTCTAAAGTGACAGAAATGAAATGATGTAGACTGACTTTACGAATTCTCTGAAGTTCTGAAAAGCAGTCCGCACCAGGCATCAGAGGGAGCACCACAGAACAGAGCAGAGATCCTACACGTACCGCAGAAATTGCTCTCAAAGCGTATTTGGGAAAACTTGGTTTTGACACAGGAGGACTTTCAAAATTTAAGGCAAATTGTTAAGTAGCTCAAGAGGATGAACAGAAAAAAACCCATAATACCAAAATACAGAGCAAGGCACATATGGTACCCCTGTATAGAGAAATGACATTTAAAAAAAGAAAGCAACAGTACAGAAGAAAGATAATCTTGAACTGTGGAGGAAATTATATTGGAAAGCCTATGTGAAAGGAATCATTTTAAAAGCTGTGTTAAAAACATAAAAAAGGGTGACTGATATTCTGATGCGACTGATTAAAAAATGAAGCCTACACGTTACACCATTTAAAGAAAAATGAGCATTATTTGAAGATGCATGTCTGAAGCTGAAAGGCCTAATGCAGGTACAATGAGGCCTTAGCCTCCTGATTTAATAAGAACTTCCTTTCACATAGATAAGTTTTCCTTTAGAATACATATGCCCTGTTGCTTCACCTCATTTTTCCCTCTGACTTTAGGTTGGACATGCTACAGCATGCTGAGATGGTTGATCAATAACAATTTTAAGGTAAAAATAAAATATAAGCTTTCCATGCAACTCATAGATATAATAATCCAGTAAGTGTGTAAAATCTTTATGGCTAAGGCCCTTTTTATTATAATACTTGAGAATCTTGTCTGCAAAGTGAAGATCTTTGAAATTTTGTTTAAAGTTTTAGTGTTCCTCATAGAAAAATCTCCAGGAGAAATGATTACTTGCCTCCCATGTTCTACAATCATTGTACTAACAGATCCCTAAATGTCAGATAAAATGTTTTCATAAATAATATATACAACTACATATTTGCCTTAGAAATTGCCTTTTAAAATTCTGGTAGTTATTCACCACTTACTGGAGAAAATCATATCTCTTTAAGTAGATGTTTGAAGCTGGCAGGCAGGGGGGTTTCACTGGTTTCAGTTAAAGTATAGTCAAGATATGCTTCACATGCATTATTTTTCTTATTTTTTCTCTATGTTGTCACAGAATAATTTTAAAGCTTAAGAGAGAAATATTTTTTCCTCATAATCACTCATTACATTATATTGTTTTGTTGCCCTAGAGAAAGAATAGATCAATCACATACAATTTTTGCTTTTCTCTAGTTCTTCCTATATTCATAGAGGTATATAATCTTATTAAAAATTATTGTTTATTACTCATGGAAGTAAAATAACCCTTTTCAAAGTTTAGACTCACTTTCATATATGAATCTTACCTAATAATAAACCACACTACTTTGCCAGACTTTTGAAAGACATGTTGATTAAATATTTTTAATATTTAAATAAACAAAATCTATCGTTAGATGTAAAATGTGGATTTTTAAACTGGATATTCAGCTTAGCCAAGTAAATGGCTCTGTCTCTTTCATAAGATAAGACTTTTTTTCTTTATTCTATTGCATGAGCATTTTCAATCTCAAAACTACTTTTGCCCTTACATTATACAATGAAATACGATGGAGGACAATACATGTGACTTATAATTGGCACTGATTAGGATCATGAATGTGGTCAACTGTCTCCGTTGCTAGGCAGTAGCTTGTTAAGCCATGGAAATACAAGCACATTTAATTGTATGATCATACCCATATTTACCAAAAGTATGCAGCAAAACTTGTACAGTAAGTAGAGAAGAACTTCACTGAATAAACTACACTTGTAGGTGTTTTTTAATTTAACACTTTAAAAATCACTGTTGAATAATTATTACCAGATTTTTTAAAATATGTTTTGTCCTTCTGGCATGTAGAAGATCCATATAACATTGTTTATTATGCCTTCACTATCACAGAGAAGCATTTGAATTTTACATTAATAAAACTGAACTGTTTCCTTAGCACTTTAAGCTTCCTACAGATGTATATCCTTTCATTAAAAGTCTGCACAATCAAATCTGCTTAAGTCTGTTTCTCTGATTCTCCACCCTTTTGCATGAAAGGTGATGACAGATGAGTGGCTAACAGTGAAAAGCATAGTACACATTTTACTCATGCTTGCCATTCAGAGTGAAATTTTCTTATTAACAATGTCAGTGAAGATCTTCATAGGACCTTACATATGTGGCATAAATGTGACCCCTGTGTAACCCAGGGGTGCCACAGCATAAATAAACATTGCCCATGGCTTTCAGAGTACATTTTTTGTTAAGGGAAGAACAAACAAATTGTGAGCTCTTGAATGAAGGAACCTTCTTGGGAACATTTCTTCCAACTAAAGCTGTCACTGAGAGCCACCTCAAAAAAGGATGAAACTCCTGAAATATTTCCTAGCACTATTGTCCTGGTTAATGGGAAGAGGACAAAGGACAACTAAACAAATTCCTAAGTGATAGCCATATGGAAAGGTTTCTACATTTCGAAAATCACATGGAAACAAAGTATACCTTGGCACCAGCAGTTCTAGATGATTAAATTTGGCATAACTAACATGAATAGGTACAAAGCTACTGAAGACTGACAGATACAGCGTGTATAGATTAAATTGCAGCATTCTTCTAGTTTCAGACTTTATTAAAAGAGATTTAGTATAGGAAATGTACTTTTGAAATCATGCCTGCATACCTCCCCACCTGCAGGTATGTTCCATTTAGGTGGCAGATGCCACATGGCTGATTTTGATAGATGTAGGTCCTTATAGAGATCATCTAGAGATACATGATAGATGTCTACAGTGACAATTACATTCACCAGGAAGCAAACTCAGGCACTGAACCTTTGTCTGTCCAGACTGCTTGTCAGTTTGCTTCCCAGCTGCCATCCAGATCACTACAAGTAGCTTTCTGCCAGGCAAGAGCTAGTGATGTTTCTGTATTTGGTCCTAAAGGAAAAAAA
>VXBX01001934.1:80319-95826 GCA_013400415.1 Scytalopus superciliaris | reverse complement strand
TTTTTTTTTTGAGAAAGAACAGTATAAGAATGGGAAGCTCAATAAAACAAAACATAAATGTAGATACATTTTTTAACTAAGATGGAAAGTATGGAGAACTTTTCAAAGTGGTGGGTTGTCTCTTTATCAAAGTGGAGTTTTCCAAGACATATACTTTAGCTAAACAAGGATTTGCAATAGAAAAGCTGAAGAAATTGAAAAACCTGTAATATACATGAACTAATAATCGTTCCTGGGGTATTAAACATGATCAGACCAGGAGAATCAATGGTAACAATCACAGTATCTTAGCTATCTATAATAAAATATACTGAAGAAATTGAGTTTTAAATTAAGCATTTCAGCACAGTTGAACCAACAGTAGAATTCCTATTAAATACATTCTTAACAGCACTGACAAACAGATAAATTAAAAAAAAAAAATGAAATTTACAAGGGAAAACTCAAAAATAGATCTTGGAGTAATATATATATTACTCAAAAAAATAGGTATTTTATTTGACTAGTATATTAGTAAATGGATAATGAGGAAAATATCATTTATGCATCTATAACAAGTGTTTTAATTTTAGGGTTTAGAATATTTTTTTTTGTGAAGTAATTGATTTACAGATGAACTTGTCATATTTTTGTTCAGAAAAAAAAGGTTTAAAGTGCAATCCAACACCTATTGAAGGCTATTAGAAATCTTCCATTAGAACAATAGACACTGTATCAAACATAAAAATTAAATAAAATTACAAGTGATAGGGTGGGAGGAAGCAGTGGAGGAGAAAACTCAGAATAAATATACAATGGATTATGGCAGTACAATAGTCAGAAAAATTATTATGAGTGTGAATGTTTCCATATTACACCAAAAGGCTGTTTGTGAAAGACCTATTGTGAAGATGACATGCATTTTAAACTTTCTTTAATACACCTCTAAAATTAGTTACAAAGGTTGAATTGTCTTTTATAAAGGAAATACATGTAACATGGCAATAAATGTATCAGAAAGGTGTCTGAATATGCAATTCCAGAAATTTTCTAATGCATAAGAAACAATTATTAAAACTAGATATGAAATAAATCTCAGAAATTATTGATTGAATAGTATTTGATGAATGCAAATGTTTAGGATGAAAATATGAGATGTATCAAAATTAACTGCAAGTGTATGAATTTCTGACAAGCATTCATTCTTTTCATCATGAAAATTTGATCCCTAGTGCTGTCAGATTTCTTAAACAGCACATTTGGACCTATCAGTTTCCCACTACAAATGTAAGGGATAGATTTACTATAATCCCTTTAACTTAATTTGAATGAAAACTCTCCTATTTTTCCTACTCATTCCTCCCTTTTCTTGCAGTGACTAAGACATAAAGTAGAAAACAGCTGTATAAATGGATTCCATTAATTTCTTATTTGGAGAGGCAGAGGAAAAGAACTTCTGTGTTCTTTTTTCTTTCTTTCTTTCATGTTATTCTCTAAAACAAGTAGGAGGAAAAGTAGGACAGTCTTTTGTAAAATGCTTATGCCAAATTAAACAGGATCTAGGCCACTGTGATGACAATTTCCACTACTGGACTGAATGAATGGATGAGAGAAGAAAGACAAAATCTACTAATTTTCTAGAAACCCACAGGCTTTCGGCGTCTTAAGTTCTGTTGCTCTTTTCACTTCTTATAAATAGGAAGAGATCTATCAACCCCAACCACACACACGCTGCCCAGCTTCTCTTTAGTGCCTCCATGCAACAGCTTGGTTTGCTGTGGAAACTAGAGATGTTCAACAGAGAAAAATGAAACCACCTTTCTTCAACCTAAGCAAAATGGAGGTGATGAGGGAGCCTTATGTTTGTGACAGGACATTATCATTAAGGATGTGGCTTAGATAAAAATCCCTCAAGTGACTTTCAGAAATGACTGAGATGTAGCATGAATCTCTCTGAAAGAGATCCAGCTTAAATCTGTATTCATGTATTGCAAGAGAAAATTAATGCACCATCTGTATTTCTAATATCAGCCTTTAGAAGGATTGCTTTTCACAAGAAAACACTCATACTGACAGTTTATGAAATTAAAGAGTACATCTCCAGGATGCAAGATATGGTTTTCTAAACAAAATTCTACAACATATTGCAATTTTCTCAACACAAGAATAGAGGACATTGTGAGTTCAAGTCATAGGAAGGTAAGATTATGAACAAAACATAACCAAAAACTCTATCCCTTCCATAGAACATCTCCAACTATGAGGCATTCTTGGACCATGTGTTTGCTTCTGATATTGTGGCAGTTACGAGCCTGGACTATTGTAAGTAATAAACACGTACACCAATGGACAAACTTACACATACATGCATGATTATGATGCCTACACTGGATGCCAGAAATTCAGTCAACATTTAGTAAGAAAATACTGGAAAGAGAATACAGATGAAAAAAGACCAGGTGAACAGAAGAGGAAACATGATTGTGTTGTGAAGAGCCAAATTCAAATAATTGGTGCAGGGGAAATAATAAAAACCCTAAATGTCCAGCTAGTAACATCCAGCAGAGGTAATAATTTCTCTAATTCATCCAGAGTCACAGGCATAATTTTCTGCAACATATTCCTTTACACACTGAAGAGCTATTCAAATGTTGCTCAGTTATAACTTATTTTGATAGCTGATTAAAATGTTGAGTATTAAAACTGGCTCTGGTTCAACCATCACAGTTCATTAAATTACTCAGGAGAAGTGGACTGCAGTAGGAAGACCCATGTGGTATAATGAAATGTTCTATTTATCAAATCATACCCTGCTGTGCTATTCATTTGGTAATAAAAAAACTTTATATTCTTCACTTGTGTCCTCTCTCATTAATGAGATAAAAAGCATAGCCATTTTATTGGCTTCTATAAATACCTGAACAATCAATCAAAAGCTAACAAAATGTAGGTAAAGCTCCTCTGGAACAAAAAATAAGAGTTTCTTTTTTGAGAAATAAGTATGTTCTTTTCATAATTGCGTGGGATTTTTGGACTAATCAGTGGTCCCATATACCAAAGTGATAAACACCTATAGTCTGACAAAGATTATTCTAATGATATAGGGAGAAGTGTTTCAGTTTTGCAGCTCTGATATGTTTATTTTGCCTCTTTTCACAAGATTTTTGCCTTGGTGGAAAAAACCCCAGTGTGATAATGTTATGCCCCACCCCAGTTAATTGAGGTTTTAGTTCATAGATTCCTTGAGGCAGATTAGAGTGAAATGACACTGAATGACTGGTGTTTTTGTATATATACATTTTAGGACAACTTGGTTGCAATGGAAAGAAGATATGTAGCTGTTTTGGTTATTATCTATGTGAGCTGGTTTAAAGATAAACCAGCAGGAGGAATTAATCCAATTCATAGATTATAAATCAGAATTATAATTTAATAAAAAAGATCAAAATCAGTACAAGGGTACAGAGGAAAAAGTCCCTTCAATCCACAAAAAACCAAGTGTGTGACCCAGCAGCCTGGGGCACAAACAGAATAGTAATTGTCAGCCCCTGTGCTGAGCACCACCTGGCCCTCCTAGGTACAAAGTAAGAGGAAAGAAGAAACCTGTCGGTGAGGGTGATGGTCCCGGTCCAGTTGAGAGTGGCAGTTGCAGTCCTGCTGAGGCTCTAGTCCTCCTCTGGATCAGAACAGCCCCAGTCCCAAAACCCCAGTTTATATGTGCTTAGGCTCAGGTGGGAGTGCCCAGTACCTCCCCCAGGGTGGGGAGTTTCACAATGGGTGATTTACACTCTGACATATTTTTGGAATCCCTGATGGCCCATTAGCAGACATGACCCCTCAGGCTGGGTGTGGAGGTGCTGATAGCTCTCCGGAGGGGCGTTATCACACTGAGTCACTGATATGAAGACAGGAAACCTTTCTTATCTCACAGAAGTTCCCAACCTGTAGCCTGAGGAGTCAGGTGTGCCCCAGGCAGCTGCTGCAAATGATCCATTGTTAGCAGTTCATGAGGGGGCCAGGTGGAACTCTTTTCCATGGGGCAGGCAGTCTCTTTCCTGGTTCCATGGTTGAAAAACAAAAGAGAGAGGAGGTGATCCCTCTGAGGTGCAGAGGTGGTAGATGAAAGAAAAATTCCAAGATTTTAAATCCATAACACTATGTTATCATTTCACCCTCAGATAGCTCCTTTTGTTATGCCTTAAGGGCAGCACCCAAAATAGCACATACAATGCCTTTCCTCTGCCAGGTTTTAGTGTACGTTCTTTTACAAGAATCGTAATTTCATCCATTATTGCCTATAGGTCATGCCAATTTTTAAGAGCCCAGATCATGCCAGGAGAAGAAGGATTAGCATTACCTCTTTAGTTTCATCAGAAGGGGACATTGCCCATTTGAGTCACCCTGGGTGGTAATTCTTTTTGAATCTGTCATTAGCCCATTGAGGGTTAATGTTTTTCTCCCTCTTAACCTTCTGAGGGTCAGCTTGACTTTCTCCTGGAAAAAACCTTACAATGGGTCTGGGTTGCACCATAAAACCTTTCAACATGTCTGATGTTCCCATGTCAATAACCTGAGGAAAAAAATTACCTTTATTTGAATCTGCCATTAACCCCCTGGGGGTCAGTGTCCTCCCCACTACCCTCTGACTGTTGGTCATACTTCCCCCAGGAGAAATCTCACAACAGGTCCAAGTCACACCTAAAAACCCTACAACAGCTTTGGATCACACTGATCACTCCACCACAACCAAGGGTATCCTGTCCATGACGCCAATTTAATGTTAAGATACGTGAAACCAAATCTTGCCTCTGCCAGGCCTGGAGTTAGCGTCAACCTGTCATTCCATTCTGTGCTTTTCTCATGGCAGAGTCTTTCTGTGGCTTTAGCAGTGTTTGAGACAGGCAACTGTGCTCTTTAAGTCCTAGAAATAAATAACTTATTTTCAGTTTGGACAACGAAAAGCTTACAGAAAGCTAATCACCATTTGGGCCGTAAGTGCTTATTGTGAGGCAATATTACATGCTACTTGAGTTTAGACTAGTGTCTCTGAGAATCTAGTCTTTTCACTCACACATTAGCACCTGGAACAGATTTAGTCAATGAAATTTCCTGTCTGGGCAAGAAATTGCCAGCTGGGACAAAGTAGCTAAAAGCAGAACCAATTATGTGCATTCCATAATCGCATGTGTGAGAAGAGCAAAGTCAAAGTGAGGGGATGCATATAGACTGCAAGTATTTTTTAATTGCTTATTTAGTAAATAGAGAACTAGGCTATCTAATATAAAGGCCTCAGTGAATCTAAGTAACTTCAGAATTATAGAAAAAATTTGTGATATCTCTCTGGAGTGTAGCCCTGCAGACCAGTAAATTTGTATTAGCATTGCTAGTAACATTTATAGGGTTTTCATGACAGGGTGTTGGTAGTGAGGGGGCTATAGGAGTGGCTGCTGTGAGAAGCTGCTAGCACCTTCACCCATGTCCAGCAGAACCAATGCTGACGAGCTCCAAGGTGGACCCACTTCTGGACAATGCCAAGCCCATCAGTGATGGTGGTAGCACCTCTGGGATAATTAATTAACAAGGGAAAGAACCCCCTGTGACAACACCAACAGAAGTCAGAGGAGAGGACTGAGAATATGTGAGAGAAATCACTCTTCAGACATTAGGTCAGTGAAGAAGGAGATGAAAAAGGTGCTCTATGCCCCAGAGCAGAGATTCCCCTGCAGCCTATGGTGCAGATTATGGTGAGACAGACTGTCCCACTGCAGTCCCTGGAGGACCCCTCCTCACCAGAGCAGGTGGATATCCAGGGGAGGTTGTGACCCCATGGGAAGCCTACACTAGAGCAGGTTTGCTGGCAACACTTGTGACCCCATGGGGGACTCAGCTGGAGCAGTCTGCTCCTGAAGTACTACTCCCCATGGAAGAGACCCATGCTGGAGCAATCTGTGAATGGCTGTAGCCTGTAGGAAAGACTCATGTTGGAGAAGTCTGTGGAGGACTGGCTCCTGTGGGAGGGACTCCACACTGGTGCAGGGGAAGAATGTGAGAAGTCCTCCCCCTGTGCAGGAAGGAGAGGCAGAAACAACATGTGAAGAACTGACCACTGCTCCCATTCCCCATCCCCTGTGCTGCTGTGAGGGAGGAGGTAGAGTTTGTGAGTGAAGTTAAGCCATGTGTTTTGTATTGACTTTGAAGACCTTATGAATGAGGCTTGTCAGTCTCCCTCTGGACTTGTCTTGACGTGTCTGGAGTTTTTATTTTACTTAGTTTTGCTGTAAAAGCAACTGCTTTTGTGATCAGGAGTCTATGTCTAAGTGGTTTTACTTTTGCTTATCTTTGTGTGGTAGTATCAAAGTTTTTTATACAGATTACAGTAACAAGCCATTATTCTGTGTAAACTGGAAAAAGTTATGACTGTAACTTAATAATATAATGTAGAGAAATATATGCCTTTTATAACAGCAGAGACCCAGAGAAGTGGGAATACAGGATGAAGCATAAGGGATTACAGGCATGAGATGGCACAGACTTGGTACCGGTCATAACTCCATCCTTTAAAACAGTTCACCATCAGTCAGTTAAAGAAGTTCACACTTGGAACTGGAAAAAAACAGTTTGAGGAGTAACAAGGAGAAAAAGAGGAACCAGTTAATCTGTGTAAAATGCACCATATCTAGCAAATTTGAGTATAATATGAACTCGCTGACCAGTGAAGAAAGACCAATGTGTAAAAGCAAGTTAGCAAATGTTAAAATGAACTAGATCCTGGAAAGGGAAAACAAAAACAAAAAAAACCCAAACCAACCAAACAAAAAACCAACCAACCAACAAACAAAACCCAAAACCAAAAACAAACGAACAAACACAAAAAACCCCATGAGCATCACAGTCATCCTTGGTAAAGGACAAGGGACACTGATAACTCACTGCCCCCTACCTCAACAGATGGAAGTCATCGTTGTTACAACTTCAGAGAGAAGTGAAGGGTAATTTAAAAAAAAAAACAAAACAAAACAACAGGAAAGGTAAACCCCAGGAAATCTGTGTAAAAACAAATGTGTTGGTTTTAATATTTATAATGTTTCTGTACAGCTTAATTAATTTTTAAATGTTATTTTTCTTTCTTGTAGGAGTTGATTGACTGGAGTCAGATTTCCCCTCAGCCACTCTCTCACCTGCCCTCCTCAACAGGACAGATGAAAGAAATAAGAAAAAATAGGATAAAATAGATTGTGACTTGAGATAAAGACAGGGACATCACTTATAAGTACCATCATAGGCCAAACCAGATTCAACTTGAGAAAATGGATCTAATTTATTGTCAATTAAAATAGAGTTGGATGGTGAGAAACAAAGACAAAATCTAAAGCACTCTCCCCTCAGTGCTCCTTTTCCCTGGCTCAGCTTCACTCCTACCAACCCCAAGCAGCGCAAGGGGAGAGGGAACGGGGAATTGTGGTCAGTTCACAATAGGTCATCTTGATACTCTTTCTTTACATGCTTTTCCCTTCTCCAGCATGGGCAACTCCATGGGCCACAGTTATTTCAGCAGATATACACACAGCTGGTTTCCTGTTGGTTCAACCCACCTACATACTGCAGGGCACAGCTGAGCCCTGCCATCAAGGCTGGGGAGTACTGAAGTGTAGAAGAAAGGGGATAAGGAAGGAGTGAGAAACAGCAGAGGGAATACCAAAGTGAGAGAAGAAGAAGGCGAGTAGGTGCTTCAGGTGCTGGAGAAGAGACTCTCCTGCAGCCCATGGAGAGCAGATACCCACACTTCAGCCTGTGGAAGAATCCACACTTCAGTATGCGGTTATCTGCTGAAGGAACTGTGGCCCATGGAGAGAACATACTGGAGAAAAGGGAAAGGTCAATCCCTAACAAAAGCTGAAAAACAGCAGAGGAACCGTTAGGGATTGACCACAACCCTCCTTTCCCTGCTCGTTCTTTCATAAGGTGTACTTAAGTAAAGCTGTGTGCTAGAGATTTCATACATTTGTAGAAAATACAGAAAGTACCATTATAGGGTGTACAGAAGAAGAGCATTATCTATAATTAGAGATAACTATAGCTACAAATAACTAGTTTATCATTTCATATATAAACAGCAGTGACAGAAAAATCACTGAATAACTTACTGGAAGTCACACAAGTATTAGCGTATAAAATTAAATTGAACACTTCAGACTTCTAGCCCAATGGCATAAACAAAACATACTCTGTCACTTTTCTAGTGTACCTGTACAGTATCTGTTATAGATGCATTGCCTCACTAGGATTACACACCACTCAGGGAAAAAAGTTAATCTATCTTTCAGTAGGAACTAGGTTACTTAGTCTGGACCTTTAGCTTAGGGACCGTTGGTGTGACATTAAATCATGTTATGCAAAATTACACCCTATATTTTGGTGTACTGAGATGTTCTAGGGTCAGGTAGACCCTGAATGATTGCGAGAAGCAAAACTTCCCTGTACTTTCAAACAACCTGGCCTTTTATGACATTGTGGGCAGCATAGCTATATATATAGATATTTTACATGTAAGAAGATTGGAATATCAACAGATCATTATTTGGTACTGGTTTTATAAATGGCAAATTTAAGCTTCTATTTCTTTGCTGAATATTGCTAACTGTTTTACCACCTACTTGTCCTATTTCTTACACCATTTTTTTAACCTACTTGTAATGTTCTATCTGGCAACAAACAAGAATAATAAGTTAAAGCCTCTTCTAAGCTTTACTTACTACTGCAAATGTGAGCAGTTCTCAAGGGGGTTGGAGAGGAATGCAGAGTCACAAAGAATATCCTGAGGAAAGCAGGTAAGAATTTAGATATGCCTGTCTGAGGTTAGTTGATGTCCAGGTAGAAACATATTGGAAAGCAGAAGGTGATTTCGTAGCTTAAATATAGACTTTTAGAAGCACTTTTTTTTTTTCAATATAAAATTCCCCCTAGCCTCACATGTCTCCCACATGTCACATTTTACATGATGAAGTCCCTTGCAGATAATTCAGATACCCTAAGATTTTTAAAGGGGCCCTAGAGATTCAAGTTTGTATTTGAGTGCCTGAATTGTACCTCACATGCTTTCAGTTTCCTTTCAGTTTGTTTCACCTGACTTTGTGCTGCAGTGAGATCTCAGGACTATTCAGAGAGCAGGGGTTAGTGTTTGACCTGAGGTGTTTCTGGAGACAATCTCTTATGAAAACTCTAAACAGTGGAGAGATTGATGCTTTTCACAGTGGAAGTGTAGGCAGGACATGAATGGGAGAAAAATCCTGATTGTCAGTGTTTTGGTTTGTGGGAGAGCTGGTGATGATGGAGAAAGGCTAAAGGAGAGAAGTTCAGCATGAGAAGGATGAGAAGAGGATGCTCAGGCCTTGTCTTTGCAGAGGATAAGAGGGACATATGATTTTGTTGGTTTAGGATTGCAGATTTATGCTTCTCCTTGTCAGGAAACAATAGTTTCCCCAAATATCGTTTTTGCATCTTGGCTCCATCAACCAGTCAAACGTATTCAAATCAAGCTTAAACACCTATTTATAAGAATTAAAATATTCCTAAATATATACTGTTTTAAAATATCCATCATCACTATCAAATGCCCTTGATTCAAGCAGGGGTGGCATCAAAACTCAAAATAAGTATTCATGAAATATATTTGAGAGGCATTCTTACTATGAAGATGCATTTTAAATCTTCCAAATAATTTAAGAATGGGGGAGTTACAAATTTAGCCAGAGACTAAATTAGACTACATTCATATGGTTTCCTATTAATACTAAGAATAGCTAGCAAATTAAAGTGGCTTTATTTCAGTAAGGCTCACTAATTTACAGATTTCCAGTCCTACTCATCAAAATTTCCATGTTATCTAGTTGTCATATAGTTTGAGATTAGAGGTTTCTCTTATGGAAATAGATTACTGGAACGTCTTTGCTCTAGATGATGAAACAAAAAAAATGATAAAGGGAAAAGTCAGTGAAGGTGCTTTGTGCCCAAATGAAGAAGTGATAGAAGGTACTCAGAAAGAAACCCCATAAAAGCAGTGAAAGGTTAACACTGTTCTGAAACAAAGCTGGAAGAAGAAATATCAGAAAGTATATGTAGCACATGGCTTGATGAAGGATACCTACACTGCATATCATCTCATATTATTCCAATCATTCTGAACACAAAACTTCACAATGCAAAAATGCCATACTGGCTGATAAGCCAACAGAGATTTTTCAGAGGCAAGAATGAGAAAAAAAGAATACAAAATCTGGTCTAAATCACCTAATTTTTTTTACATCATCAGAGACCCTGGAAATTTAGTATGCTTTTAACTGTTGTAACTCTTTTCCTAGTTTTTTCTCTCTCTCTTTTTTTTTTTTTTTTTTAATAATCCAGGTAAAGAAATGGATTTTTGTTGACTCTTCTACAGAAGCCTTAAACAGTGTTTGGAAAACTGTGCCCAGAGAATTATTTGTGGTTCACTGCCTGAATGAAAAGATGTACAGAGTAGAGCTTCATTCGTTTTTTTCATTAGCAACTGTGATGATGGAATCAAGAGCATATGATTAAATTTTCAGACAACACATAGCTGGGAGGGACTGTGGGCATACTGGAGGATAGGCTGAGAATCCAAAATGATCTTGACAAATTGAAAAAATGGTCTGGAGAAAAGAACAGATGCAGTTCAACAGAGACTAGTGTAAGGACCTACATTTAGACATAATTAACAGCATAAGTCAGAAGAAAAACAAATTAATTCCCTGCCTTTCCAGGGATTATAGTGGAACATAAACTGAACTTGAATCTGTAAAACCATTCTGTCATGAAAAAAGTTAAACATCATATTTAAAGTATAGTCAAGAATGTAGTCTGTAAGATGTGTTAAGACTTCTTAGTTTATTCATCAGTGGGGCAACAGGTAGAGTATTGTCTGGGCAGGTCATCTTCAAAAAGTACATTTGCAAAGGAGAGGAATTCAAATTAACACAATGTCAGATGCAGATTGGAGATCTAGAAAACAGGATCTAGAAGGAAGCATTGAATAAACTAAGTATAGTGAAAAGGTACTGTGGAGAATATGCAAAAAAATTCTCTTTTAAAAAAGGTTATTATTACAGGAAAATATATTCTGCTGCTGGGTGCAACAGCCCAAGAGACTGCTGCGGCTCTTACAGCTCTATGCCCTCGGTGCAACCAGTAGCAAAGCTGAGCTTGTGTTCCCATCAGGCACACGGACACAGGGCACATGTATACACCTCACAGACATACACCATTGGCCACACAGACCACAGACACATGGAGCACTCCCACAAACATCAACAGCCTTATCCAGCCCCCATATCTAAATGAACAGAGTGGAGGTTTGCTAATGAGAATGTATGTATGTACACATATGTAAGTATTTATCTACTTATGCATAATGTGGACCTTCCTCAGAAGCTGGGCTCAGATACCCAGTGTGTCCAGTAGCTGTGCCTGTATCCCAGTATTTATAGTACCTAGGCATACAAGCCCCTGGGACTGCAGACCCTCTTCAGTTGCTGGTGAAGACTGTCTCAGTCATGTACAGTCACACATGAACACCCAGAGCTAGCTGGGACTCCCCTGGTGCCCAGTAGTCAAGCTCCCCAGGTTCTCACCCTTACAGATACACCCACCATCAAGTCTTTCCCCTAGAGACTCCAGATGGTCTCTCCAACAACTGCTGGAACTCCACCAGTTTCCCAAAGAGAGCCTCTCCTATGGTCTCACCCTTTCAGACACAAAACCCCTCCAGATCCAAGACTATGTCACCTGCTCGCTGGCTCATCTGGCTAGATCTTCACTAGTGGTCACACACCTTCACACACCAAGAGTCAGTCTAGGTGCTGCACCATGGACACATGGCCTTCTGACCCTGGTCATGCGCCAGTGCTGGCACTTGGATTTCTTTCACTCTGGTCTCTCCAGTCCAGTAGCTGGCACCCAGGCACGTGCACACTCTGACCTGTGATCCTACACCTGTTGCTGGCACTCAGACCTGCTTCCACAGATAGGCACACAAAAAGGAGTCCCTCACACATAAAAATGGTTAGAAGTTGTGCTAATCAAATGCACGGTATGACCAGACAAAGTATTCCAGCCAGTAAGCTATTTACATGCAACCAGCCCTTTTTATCTCCTTTCCCGTTTTTCCCAAATTTGCTTCTACTCAGATCATCTAGATTCCCTTCAACCTTTTTGGTGTTTCCCTAAACATCCCACAATGAGACTTGAACAATCCCCAAATGCTCATCCCCTGCATCCTGTAATGTGTCCCATACCCCTAGGCATTCACCCCACTCAGTTCAAAAGCTACTCATTGTGATGGGTGTCACACACAGACTGATCACAATGAGTCAATGCTGGAGCATGGGACACACTACAGGATGCAGGGGAAGGAGGTCTGAATACCAGCATGGTTTGTGGGTGCATCTGCCTGTGTCGTGGGTTCGACCTTGGCAAAATGCCAAACACCCCCCAAGATGCGGCCCTGAGGGGAAGGTGGGGGAGGGAAAGAAAGGGACACACTCCGAGGAGCGAGGTTGGTGCTGCCGAGGCGAGCACGAGGAAGAGAGCTTTATTCAAAATGCTACAACTTAAATAGGGTCGGGGGGCTGGGTCCTGACCCCAGGAGCACCCTGGGAAGGTTTCTGGGAAGGGTCTGGGGCAGACCCAGCCATACAAGGCAAGATTCTTCAAAACTGGGAACAGAGAGGCAGGTGATACCATATAAGGGAATGGTACAGTGCTGCAGACAGGGACCAATCAGGGATGGGTTATACAGCATGAGGGATAGAAACTTCCAGCAGGGAAACACAGTGACATAAAGAGAATGATAAAATCCTCAAACTTCGTACAGATTTCAAACTGCAAAACAGTCCTTAACATAGCAAGAGTCCATACAAACACAGCAAACAGTTCTTAGCACAGATCTGTGCTGCTTTCCACAGCTAATTTCTCTTCTCTCCTCCAACACCAAGACGCACGCAGTCCCAGTGAAAAGAGGGAAGGACAAAAAAACCCTGAAACTGGAAAAAACTGTATACATATATTTACAGGAAAGTTACAATACATATACGTATGAATATAAGGAAAACCAACAATAACTTTATTCAAACCATCCTCCCCAGTAACACACAGATTCCACCACCCAAAACCCACAGGAAACAAAACTAAACAGGTTCCCCTGAAAGAGCACCCAGCAAAGCAACATCAAACAAAAAGTATTTACTTCCCAGAGACCAGAACTGCTATGGACATCTCAGCAGGGAAGCAGCAAGGCCTATTGCTCTTGGAGCGGCAACAGGGAGTCCTCTCCCTACCACACCACACGGAGAGAGGGAGTGCGAGAGAGCAAGAGATACATCCCCCACTAGATTTATACTCGACGTCAGATGATATGAAATACCTCTTTGGCTGCCTAAGTCAGGTGACACTTGCCCCTCTGAAGCTACGGAGTGCCCCATGGCCCAAAAAACTGAGGCCTGCTAAATTTGGTTTCAGGCCTAACTAAACTAAGACCTTAATCTAAGTTCAGGGGTTTATCCAACCCATCACAGCCTGGGTGCCAGCGACTGGGCTGGAGAGACCAGAGTATCTTCTTTGATTGACTAGCCTAGATTTTCCATTTTTTCAGTTTCAAGATGTGGTTGTATCATTCATAGTCTTAAGACATGTCTCCCATTGGTGAAAACATTTCAAGAAGAGTAAAGAACAGGTGGTCACAGGAATTCTCAAGTTGAAAGCAAAGCCTGGAATATTCAATGGAAATACTAACTACATTAAAGAGTAAAATGCTTAGGATTCTTTCTGAATATGAACAATTGACTAGCAATCAGCTGAAAGAAGAAAAAAAATGTTGGTGGCACTCTTTCACATGTTCAGTAATTTTGTTAAGCTAGAGCTTTCATGGATTTCAGTAGAATCAATCCCCAGACTTTCAAGATTCTTACAGGTTACATGCTATGAAGGAAACTTTCAAAGACCAGTTCCTTGTAGTTATTAATGTCAGCACATAAGTTTTCTTCTATAGCTTAGTCCTACTTTTCAGCTAATTGAACAGACAGTTAGTTGCAAAATTTCTGTTTATGTAAACAATACTTATCCAGTTAATAGTCTGTTCATAGTAATAACAATTTGCCCAAATTCTACATTTTCCAACCCTATGGAAAGAAATCCAGTGAAATAACTCTCATTAGGTCATTCAGCCTTTTGGTAGTACAAGCAAAATATGCATTAAGTAATCAACATTAACAGAAGACTCTAGGGTAACCCCTAAAAATGCTAGGAGAAATATTCTTATCAGTGGTATAATGGAATAATGTTTTTTTCTAATGGAAGTGAAAATAACAATACATTACACATTTGCATAATATTTTGCCTTATATGTAGTTATAAGAACAGAATAATCTTTCCTGCAACTTGTCTTTACTTTGGTTAGATGTAATACTTGTTTGGAATTTTAATTGTTACATAATTATGATGCAGATGAAACAGAAATATTTATAGTTTGAGGATGACCTAGCAGTTAGAGAGGGAACTTTGGAATCCTCTGAGATCATTGATTTAATTTCTGAATTCTGAAGATGGATCACATTAGAGCATTTGCTTCAAATTCCCTATATGTGATGCAAATATATTAATATTTATCAGTGTTTGGTGTGCAGCAAAATTATTTAATTTTCATGTAGTACTTTGAGATTGTCTCATGGTGTGCACTGTTTAGGAAGTACTTTACTTTTACTACAGATAACTTCCTTTTTATGGTCTTTGTGAAACCTGTTCCAACAGTTTGAGATTTGTACTGATCCACTTAAAAGAACATAACAAGTACCAACAGAATTGTGGATTTTTATGTATATATTCTCAAAAATGGCTATGAATTTCATAAAGGTTACTATAATCAGCAAGAGATCTCTCACCTGTGCTGGTGTTCTTAACAGAGGCTGTCACTAAATGTTCTCTATAGAAAATTTAACAGACTGTAGAGAACTGATTAATAAAGTTTCAGTTCAACTTCCTAGACATTATCACTTAATGTTTTGTTATAATCTAAGTTACTACAAGTAATTTAAGAATTCAAAGTATGCAAGAAAATTACTGTTAACTCTTATTGTCACTCCTCCTGGAAAAACATTCACCATCAAGTTACAGAAAGGACAGTATGTCTTAGGAAATAATTAGTAAATCCACCTATGAAAGTTCAGGACAAATGTATCTTTTTTAAGATACAATACTTGAGTAATTTTTGAGTTAAAAAGAACAGTGACATAGTTAGTGTTAGCTAAATACCATAGTTGTTTTATGCCTAAAAATACTACTGTGATCAGGTATGGGTTTTTTTCTGTACAAAGGATGGGCCAAAATCTAGGTGCTCTAAAGGCATCACAGAGTACCACAATGCACCTAAGTACTTGAAAAAAAATATGCCAAAATATAACATTTTGTTTTTAATTTTTTCATAATAAACTGCAATTTGGGGGGGGGGGGGGGAAAAAGGAA
>VXBX01001934.1:48927-75209 GCA_013400415.1 Scytalopus superciliaris | reverse complement strand
AAATATTGTATTAAACAGTGACCAGTCCTTCAATTTATATTTGAAGAGAAATAACACTGTGGCAAACAACACAGGTTGAAGGTCACAGCTATAGAGACAGCTCTATGTCTCCAAAATGTTGCATTTATTTTCCCCTTCTAATAGTGTTTCTAACAGCCAATGCTGTTGCAAAGTAATATTTATGGTGTCAAACTCTCTCTCTTTTATTCCTTCATTCATTATTGCTGCTCAGTGGCATTACTTTCTTGCTTCTTCCAGTAACTAACCTTGCATCTGTCTTTAAAAGCACAGATTACTTTAGGTTGTAGAAAATTATGAGTAGTTTCAGTGCACTCTTGGAGTATACATCATTATCTAGTACATATTTCCCATTTCTCTCCTTTCATTTTTAAGACAGTTGTGTACATATTCCTCTAACATTTTACTTTCAGGGCAGAGGCATCTTCTACTATAGTCCCCCTTCCTGAATGTATCAATGTATCTTTTTCTGAAACACACTTTTAAAGAAATTTCAGCAAATCCAGCTTGCCAAGTATTATGACCCTGAAGGCGAAGGTAACCCAGGTTCTTGTTAACAGATCCCTTGGAGTGGATTAGAGTGAAATGACACTGAATGATTGGTGTTTGTAAATATATACATGTAGGGTTTATTTTAGAACAATTTTGCTGCAAAGGAAAACAGGTATACAGCTGTTTTGGTTCGTATTATCTATAGTAATATAGCAATAGAAAAGCATAAAAATAACACTTAAGGAAATGTATAAGGAAAGGAAAGAGAAAGCAAAGATAAAAGTAGAAAGATAAACAGTTACGGCACACTGGATCTAGAGATGAGACTTGGTAGCTGCAATTTAATGTCTGTCAGTTGAAGTGATGATCTTGATCTGCTGGAGACACTGGAAGTCCCAGGGTGGGGAGGGAAGAAGCCCATCTGGCTAGGGATCTGCTGGAGATGCTGGAAGTCCCACGGTGCTGAGGGAAAAAGCCCATCTGGTTAGGAAAGAAGCATGTATGTCTTGAGGGAAGTTCATAGCAATTTTTATTATGCTTAGGCTAGGTAGCAAGACCCCCAATACCTCTCCTGGGGTGGGGAGTTTTACAATGGATGATGTAATACTGAATCACGGGACATGTTATGATTCTTTGACACCTTCTAAGACATTACAGCTAGCTATATCAGTGCAGGTGAGTCCCTTATGGCCCATTATGGCCCATCAGCAGAGATGAATACTTGCAGCTACAATGTCTTGGTGCTTCCCTGGAGGAGAGTTGTCACACCTGAGTCAATTGTGTAAGAAAAAAGAAACCCACCTTGCAGTGTTTGCCTCCTTCCTTGTGTTGTTTTAACACCCAGCTTGTAGCCTGAGGTGTGGGGTATGCAGGCCCTCAGCACCTGAGGGGCCACTCTGCACACTGTTAGCAAAGCACCCTGCTGATTGTTTGAGCTACAGCATTGACAGCCCGGAAGGGGGAGAGCATGTGAAAGAGTGTGTGGGCTGTGGCCTCCTCCCAGCCTTATTTCTCCTTGGACCTGAGCTGGTTAGACATCATCATCATGGCTAGGCTTCGAAAACGAAGATTTGAGAGGTTAGACAATAGTACCACCTTTATCTTATCTCAAGTTCCCATCAGGAAACTTTACTCACAGTCCAATTCCCTGAAATCCAGGAGGCATACTTGGGTGGGGAATGAGTTTTGGTGATCTTAAGAAACCATTTCAATCTCTTACACCAAGTCCAGACTAACTGATCACTTAAAGGCTGAAACTGCATCAATGCTGTTTTCTGCCAATTTTTCAGAGTTCTTACCCTTTATAATCCCTCAAGAAATAATTTCTTTCCAGAATTGCTACACATTGTCCTGATCTTGCATAATAAACTTTGCCCCATAACTACTTACCTTATTTATGTATTCTTGGTGTCTTACTCATTGGTATCACATTTTCAGTTCTACTGTCCCATTTCTCTGAAATTTTTCCTTTTCTACCACAAGACATTGAATAATTTTCTATTTCTTAAACCTTATCTTCAACCTTGCCTCCTCTGAGATTTTGTTGTGTTTGTCTGTAGAAATGTTTCTCAAAAATTGTTTTTTTGTTCTTTCCTCTTTTTTTTTTTTCTCTGTAACTAACCAGCTAACACAACTGACCAAAACTGTGCCATCTATCATGGCAGCAAATATTGGGCACTTTAATACATAGCTATATCTACATATATGTTGAATGGAGACTAAATCTCCCCCAATTTGTTCAGTATTCTGAGACACATTCTTTTCTGTCAAAACAAATTTGTGCATTTCTTTGCAGTGATCCTTCAAGATACCTGGATTTATTTTCCTCAGTTTCAACTATTCAGCTGTCAGCATGAATATTTTTCATCAGGTGTGTACATTTCACTTTAAAAAGCATGTCAAAGCTTGTGAAATTTAATTTTGGATCATGAACTTTGTATTTCACTATGGCTAAAGCTTATTTAATGATGCCAACAGAAAACTAAACAAATCAAATGAGAAAAAAATCCAGTAATGTTCAATTTACTGTAAGTGATAGTAAGTTTTGTCCCCATTCATTTTTCCTTTGAATTTAATTTCTGTGGATGGTTACAGCTCAGAATCATTACTTAAATTTCACACAGTTGATATTCAACAGCAAGAAACACACTATACACACAAATTTATCAAATTTAAAAGAATGAATAAATACTAACTGAAAATACCTCTCAGTCTTGGGTCATTTAAAGGCTAATGGTAGCCTGGAGATGCAGCTAGATGTCAAAAAAGAACAGTTGTAGTATAATGTCACCATGTTTTCTGAATGACCACTGCTACATGTACAAACATGTAAAATGTTACACTAATTGAAGATTACATGTGTTTGTCCCCTTCTTGGGGTTGTGTGTATCACAGGAAAACCAATTTACCTTTTATTATGTTCAGAGATCAGACCTTGCAGAGATCTGACCTTGCTTTATCTCAATTTATCTTTTTTTTTTTTTTTTTTAACAAAAATGTATGGCTTTCTTTAAGAAAACTGACTCAATGTAACTGTTATCTATAAAGTTTGCTTTTGTGATTGTTTTTTTCTTCCACTAGCTACCCTTTTTTAAAAAGAAAAAATCTTTTTTCTTTGTTATCTTCATGCTCCCTGAACTTTATTTCTTCAGTGTTATCCAATTTAAAAGTAGATGCTTTACTTCTGAGCTTATGATGTGCCTACTGAGGTAAAAATAATCCCAAACTGGTTCTATGAATAAACATTTAGATGATTTCTTGTACTTATCTTTTGCAATCTGTGAGTAAGATCATGAAAAAACTAAATGACAGGTCTAAGAAGAAAACTGTAATAAAGAATAGTCTCCTCAAAGGTTTATCCAAATGTTTTGTTTGCAGGGTGCTGAACTCTATTCAAACCTCACACAGTTGAGTTATACACAAAGCCTCAGTGTCTTCAGCTGTGAAACTAAGCCCCAAAGCATTGCTAGGGAGGATTCATCAAAGCGGTACTAGCAGAGATTCTGTGTGGCTGAAAATGTCCGTCAAGGCTGAAATTTTGCAGAAATTTTTCTGTATACTAGCTTGTGTTATGTTTCCATTAGAAATCTTAGAATGCTAAGACTTGGGAAACATATTTTCCACCTGTTTGGAGTACTCAACTTCTTAGCCAGACAGAGTGCTTTCCTTTTTGCATCTTTGAGTTATTTCTCTAGGATCCAGATAAGGCTTCTGAGGGACACAAAAGTGGCTTGGCTCTATTCTGTAGTTTGTAGTATGGAAAACTCCTCAAAAATTGCCCTAGTGACTACCATTTAATAATGTGGTTGTAGCATTTAAATTCTCCCATTCATCTATTAAAAATAACTCTATATAACCTTCAGTGCCTTTACCTCCTATAAGAAATATGCTATGACTTACTTGCTCTGTTTCAGTTGCATATGTTGCTTTATTGCATTATAATGGAGCAGTGGAGAAGACTTTTTTTAATCACAGTTATAAACAATTTTATTCTCCCAAATCCCATCTTTTGAATGCACAGAAGAGAAAAGCATATCCCACGTCCATGAGGGATAGGGAGGAATATCCCTTCTCCACATATTCCAAGTCTAATAGATCAAATACCTTTCCAGCAAGATTCAAGTTTCCAATACATTTTTTTTCCAGTGGTGTGAGAGACCAGATTGTTTAATTGGGTCAAATCAAACAACTTGTGCATGTGTGGGAATAGAGTAAGGGAGCCAGACCTCCATATTGGAAGGCACATGGCCTGCAGACTAATAGCTGCATGGAAGGCGCATGTCATCGGAAGTCATATGGTAGGGCAGCTGTCAATCAAAGGGCCCACCTGGTAGCCCACCCATGCCACAGCCCCTGGAGCCTGTGAGTGGCTGCACCATCCCTCACTGTGGCCTGGAGGCACTGAGTGGTCAGTGGGCTGGTTGTCCTGCCTGGGAGGGTTAGCCACAGTGGCAGGGGCACATAAATAGAGGAGCACGGGGTTTCTATTTTTGTCTTTCTTCTCTGGAACAGTCATCATCATGTGACTATGGCGGTAACTACTTTTTTCTTACTCTAATCTCTTTCCTCTTTGTTTCGCTCTCTCTTTACTTCTGTTTCTTCTCTTAATCATTTTTCTTTCTTAATTGTGTCCTTAATCTCTTTTGGGTAACTTGAAACTGATAGGTTGTACTTTACTTAAGTTGTGGTTGTTATGTGCTGGGTACTTTTGTGGAATCTTCTTGGTTGTATGTTACTCCTGTAAACTTTTTGGCAAAATGCCTTTTTTCCCACTAAATTAAAAGAAGTCTCTCAGGACAAGGGCTGTGATGTTTTCTCTTTATGTGAATTCCAGGTATTAAAGAACTAAAGGCTCTGCAAAAGTTTGGGTAGTTGAACTCTTGGGAGATTTAAATATAAGTAAACCACCTGGGCAGTGTGTGGCTTGAGCTGGGACTTTACAGGAGGTCTATATTGTTACCTCAGAATTTTTTAAACTTTCTTCAATGTTACTTAAAGGGAGTTTGGTATTTGAGTTTTTTCCCCCATATATCAATGCCCATATATAATTTTTTCTTAATAAAGTAATTTCCATGTGATTTTTATTTTTGTTCATCCAGACCTTTATATTGTTTTTCATTCTCTTATCTCTCTTGCATAGGAATACTTAATAAATACTTTCATCTTAAGTTTTCTTGGTATTAAAGGGAATCCCTTTTCAGGAGGGCTTAAGTATAATTGCATTGTTTTTCTATATAAGGGAGACATTGGTTAAAAAGTGGAAATATAAAGCTGCGCAGTGAATACACATGTATATACTGTGAGGTGGATTTGGTCTGTGTGCTTCACAAGTGTTATGGTTTTATTGTCCACTCTTGGGGACCTACTAGAGTGAACAGAAGTCTCTCCCTTAATTTCTTAGGATTATTTCAAGGGAAAGTAGGTTGTGTCACTAGGTCTTAAATGGCCCAATATGAAGCATGTCTAGCTTGTATATGTGATTTTGAGATCAAAATAGAAGGTCTGGATGTGAAGTGTTCTGCTCGGTACAAAAGGTTTTCAGAACTAGGAAGTGAACAGAATTTTTCGGTGCTCACTCGAATCACAGTGTCACACACCCACTTCCCCTTGCCAGCTTTCACCAATGGAAGCTGTTTCTCTATTATGAAACATTAGATGAGTTTTGCACTGGTAAATTGTTAGCTTGTTTGTAAACTGCTTAAACAGCCTCCTTAAAGAGACTATGTAATGCTTTAAAGGCATAGTGAAGCTTTTCATGCTATCACTTTAATGACTCATCCAGCTTTCTAATATAAAACTAATTCTGGCTTGTAACAGATCTCTACTGGATGAGGGGAAATTCATGAACTTACAACTAAATGAAAGTATTATCTCACAGTTAGTATTAATGCTGCCTGATCTTGTGTCACTTAATTATTAGTAAGACAAATACATTATTATTCTTTGTGTCCCACTACCCAATTATATTGCACAAAGAAGATGTAAGAGGTGATTTTTAATTGTCTGTTTTCTGGTATTTTGTCCCTAGAATAGATTTGTTCAGTCTGTGGACCTTTTTTTCCCCCCTAATGTTGCTGTGGTTAGGCAGCAAAGCACCATACAGCTGCTGCATCACACCCCCTCAGTGCAGTGTGGGAGAGAATAAGAAATTATGCAAACATTCAATAAAAACAAGTTTCACAGTGAAGGCAGACAATTACCTTTTCCTCTTTCTGTCTTTCATCCCGAGGTCTTAGTGATTCCCATTCTTGATTAAATAAATCAGTGTTTTAATTAAATGAACACTTTCTTTCATCATTCTTTCTGTAGGTCAGCTCAAGACAAGAGTGTTTCCTTTATGTTCTTATAAAGGCTTCCTTAATTTAATTATTATTTTTGTTTTAAATTTTGAATTTTCAGAAAAATTCACTTTAATTTTTCAGGAGATAGTTCTAGCAACCAGGTCAAAACTTTTAGTATGTGATGAATCAAAGAGAGGAACACCTTTTACTATAATTGAAGCCAACTAGAGAAAGGTTAAAGTATCTAACATGAATGAATCCTTTTGTAATCATAGGTAGAAAATAATTTATGATTCTTCTAGAATTTCTTTTACAAGTTCTTTTCTTCCCTTTCCCAGGTCCTCACCAGATATCATAAAGTGTAAGAATCCTACATCTTTTATAGACTGTTTGTTGTTTTATTCAACATAACATCAGATCTGTGATGTTACGTTGAGGGAGTAAGGATTTCCACTAAACCTTCCAAGTCCGGGGCTGCTGTCCCCTAGACTTTCTTTCCACTTAAAAAGTGACAGAAAAGGCAAGAGGCCAGATTTAGTGTAACTTTATTCAGAGTAGATGGAAGCAGATGAAACTATAAACAGAAAAGTAGTTGAGCATAGAAGTTAACTAAAACACTACATGAAGCTGTTAAATTTGACACAAGGACTAAAGATATACTTTAGAAAACATTGTTGCTGAATTAAGCACTGCCAGAAACTGGAAGCTGATTTCATAGGACAATAAAAACTGAAAAAGTTTTTAAAAGAACTTAAAAAAAGGTATTAAAAAATAATCAGCATTAACTTAAATTAGAAAAGCATCAGATTAGTTGTTCTAATGAGCCATAGAAACTGCCAGTATAATATGTTCTTGATTTCTAACTCAAGAAAAAAAAAATAGTAAATTTTGTCTCTGGTGAGTAAACTACCTTTGAACATGAAGCAACTGTTTTCTTTTAAGGCTCATAAATCTGCCACTGATTCTATATGCATAAAACCGTAAATCATAAAAAGACCAGTTTTGGGGGAGATATTTTTGGATGTGTGCTCAATAAGTATAGAATCATAGAATAGTTTGAGTTAGAAGGGACCTTAAAGATCTATGCTGGTTTAAATGTAAACCCGCAGGAGAAATGAACCCAACTCACAAAAGACTGCAAGTCAGAACTACAATTTAATAAAAAGATCACAATAAGTACAAGGGTACAGAGGAAAAAGCCCGTGTGACCCACAGAAACAGGTGTGTAACCCAGCACCCTGGGGCACAAACAGGATGGAGCTCGCCAGCCCCTGTGCTGAACACCACCTGACCTCCCTAAGTATACAGTAAAAGGAAAGAGGAAACCTGTTCATGAGGATGATGGTCCTGGTCTGGTCAAGAGTGGCAGTTGCAGTCCTGCCAAGGCTCTGGTCCTTCTCTGAATCCAGAAAATGAGAGAGTTATGTCCCAAAATCCCCAGTATATATATATACGCTTAGGCTCAGGTGGGAGTGCCCAGTACCTCCCCCCAGGGTGGGGAGTTTCACAGTGGGTGAGTCACTGTGTAAGATGAATCATGGCATATTTTTGGAAACCCTGATGGCCCATTAGCAGACATGACCCCTCAGGTTGGGTGTGGAGGTGCTAAAGGCTCTCCAGAGGGGCATTATCACACCTGAGTCATTGGTGTGAAGACAGAAAACCTTTCTTATCTCACAGAAGTTCCCAAGCACCCACCCTGTAGCCTGAGGGGTCAGGTGTGCCCTGGGAAGCTGCTGCAAATGATCCATTGTTAGCAGTTCATGAGAAATTACATAGAGGGTGTAGAATACACAGTCTTAGCCACACCCACACAGTGACAAACTAGTCCTGGTCACTATAACCAGGACAAGATCATTGCCTTGGTTTAATGACAAATATTGAAGTGGGAACTCAAAAAAAAAAAAAAAAAAAACCAAAAACCCCCAAACTTCCTCCCCTTTTATTTCCCACCAATACGGAGAGACAAGATGTGAGGAGGTATAAGTGAAAAAAATAACAGCTTACTGACAAAAAATATTGCAGTAAAGACAACAACACCAACAGAATGGTTCAAACCAACAACAGAGAGAAAAATCACTCCTAGTCTTTCCACCTGCTCCCCCCACCACCCACCTTGAACTCCCTTTTTTATACAGACAAAACCAATGATCAACACGTGTTTCTCTTCCCGCTTTTCTCCGTGGGAGAACAAAGAACAAAAAATAAAACTAGAGGAAAGAAGGGGCAAAGTAAAACCTGGAAAACTATCTTGTCTGAGGTAAGTTATGCTGACAAAGAAGATGGTTGACTCTAGTGGCAATCCAGCAGCAGCAGCGGTCCTGGCAGTGAGTGAGTGGTGGGGTTGGCAGAGGCAACAGAGGTGCCAGTGGTGTGCGTAGGGGTGAACCCAGGTTGCTCCGGTCCTCTCATGGCTCAGATCTGCTCAGCTCCTGTGGGAGACAGTGGCTCGTGGACTTTGCTGACTGCAGAAACATGTGGTCCATGGAAGAGAAAGAGTTTGGTTTTCTGCCTCATCACTTTTTTGTTCTTCCCCTCTTGCTTGGGCCTGGCAAGAGAAGGAGGGAGATTCATTGTTAAAGAGACAGTGTCTCCAAAACAATGATGGAAAAAGGGAATAAAATACAGAAATCTACTTTAAGCATGACAATCATCTAGTTCCAACCTCCCTACCATGGGCAGGGACACCTTCCACTAGACCAGGTTGCTCCAATCCACTTCCAACCTGGCCTTGAACACTTTCAGTGAGGCATCCACAACTTCTTTGGGCAACCTGTTCCAGTGTCTTGCCACCCTCAATGTAAAGAATTTCTTCTTAGTACCTAAAACTGCCCCTTTTGCTGTCACTACATGCTCTTGTAAAAAGTCCCTTTCCAGCTTTCCTGTAGTCCCTCTTTAGGTATTGGAAGGCCACAATAAGGTCTCACTGGAGCCTTCTCTTCTCCAGGCTGAATAGCCCCAGCTGTCTCTTGAGATGTTCAAGCCCTCTGATCATCTTTGTGGCCCTCGTCCAGACTCAGTCCAACAGGTCCATGTCCTTATTGGGGGCCCCAGAGCCTCACGCAGTACGCCAGGTATGTACTCACGAGAGTGGAATAGAGGGGCAGAATCACTTCCCTTGACCTGCCTGCCACACTTCTTTGAATGCAGCCCAGGATATGGTTGCCTGTCTGGGCCATGAGATCATAATGCCAGCTCATATTGAGCTTCTCATCAATCAACACCCTCAAGTCCATCTCCTCAGGGCTGCTCTAAATCCATTCTATGCCCAGCCTGTACTTGTGCTTGGGATTACCCTGAGCTATGTGCAAGTCCTTGCCCTTTTTTGAACTTCCTGAAGTTCACACAGGGCCCAATTCTCAAGTTTGCCAAGGTCCCTCTGGATGACATCCCATCCCTCCAGCATGATTGCACAACTCATTTTGGTATCATTGGCAAACTTGTTGAGGGTGCACTCAATCCCACTGTCCATGTGACTGACAAAGATATTAAACAGCACCAGTCCCAATACTGACACCTGCAGAACATCACTCATCACTGCTCTCCACTAGGACATTGAGATCTCTGAATGTAACCACCCAGCCAATTCCTTATCCAGTGAGTGGTCATTCTGTCAAATCAGTTTCTTTCCAGTTTAGAGACAATCATGTGATGTCAGACAGTGTCAAATGCTTTGCACAACTGCAGGTAGATGGTGTCACTCTTCCCTTATCCATCAGTGCCATAACCCCATTGTAGAAGGTCACCAAATTTGTCAGATATGATTTACCCTTATTGAAACCATGTTAATTGACACCAATCACCTCCTTATTTTCCACATGCTTTGACATAATTTCCAAGAGGATCTGCTTCATGATCTTGCCCAGCACCAAGGTCAGACTAATTGATCTTTAGTTCCCCTGGTCTTCCTTTTTCCCCCCTTTTTAAAAATGGGGTTTGTTTTCCCTTTTTCAGTCACTGGGAACTTCACCAGACTGCCATGACCTCTCACATAATGATGGATAGTGGCTGAGTCACATTATCTACTCTCAGCACCCACATATGTATCTCATCAGGTCCCACGGCCTTGTGCACCTTCAGGTTCATTAGACATCCTTGAAACTGATCTTCTCCTACTGGGCAATTTTTCATTCTCCTAGTCCCTGCCGTTGCCTTATGTGACCTGGGTGGTGTGGTTGGAGCACATCCCAGTGAAAACAGGCCAAAAATTTGTTGAGTACCTCAACCTCAACCTTCTCCTTATCCTAGGTAACCAGGTCTCCTGTTTCCTTCCAGAGAGGGCCCACATTTTCCCTAGCCTTCCGTCAGCAATGTACCTATAGAAGCTTTTCTTGTTGCCTTTAAAGTCCCTGTCCAGATTTAATTGTATCAGGACTTTCCTTTCCTAACATGATCCACAGCTGCTTAGACAATGTCTCTGCATTTTCCCCATGCTACCTGTGCTTGTTTTCACCCTCTGTAGGCTTCCTTTTTTATGTCTGAGTTTGTCCAGAAGCTCTTTTGTTCAACCATGCAAGTCTCCTGGATTTTTCTCCTGACTTCTTTGTTGGGATGCATGGCTTCTGCACTCGGAGGAGTCGATCCTAACCAGTGTTCTTGGGTTTCCCTTCCCTCCAGGGCTTTATCCAATGATGGTCCACCAAACAGAACCCTGAAATCTGCTTTCCTGAAGTCCAGGGTAGCAATCTTGCTGTGCACTCTCTTTGCTGCCCCAAGGATCTCCAACTCCACCATTTAATGGTCACTGCAGCCCAGGCTACTCTTGTACTTCACATTTCTCACCAGCCCCTCCTTGATGCTGAGAATAAGGTCCAGCATAGCACGTCTCCTTTTTAGCTCTTCAATCACTTGGAGAATTAATTTGTCCTCAACACATCCCAGGAACATCCTAGATTGCTTATGTCCTGCTCTGTGTTCCCTCCAACAGATATCGGAGTGGTTGAGGTATCCCATGAGAACCAGGGCTTGTGAATGTGAGACTGCTCCTGTCAGTCTATAGAAGGACTCATTCGCTTGGTCTTCCTGGTCAGGTGGCCTGATTGGGGACCATACAATAACAACCCGCACTATAATATCACCTCTCCCCTTTCTCCAGCCACACCTTGTTCTCTCTCACAGCATGTTTTTATCAGCATTCCTTGTTTGGCTCCATGGCTATTTTGATGGCTATCAGTGTTTGAGACATTAGCCCCTTGTCTTCTTGGCTTCTACCCATTTAAGTTGGGCTCCCAGTGAACCTGACTTACAAACTGAAGTGCCTGGAATTCCTGTGATCTGCTTATCAGATGCTCTTCTGCTGACCTGTGATCCCTCTCCAGGCTATGGGCATCTATTGCTGACACTGTCATCAAACTATTAGGAGTGGGGTTGATTGAGATTCCCCTTCCCCAGAAACTTTGGTTTAAACCCCTCTTCACGAAATTGGAAAGCCAATGACTACAGATGCTCTTCTTCTCTGGCAGATGGATCCCATCAGACACCAGGTTTCTCAAAGCAAGTCCCACAGTCTAAGTAGCTGAACCCTTGGCTTTGTCATCAGTCCTGTAACAAATTCCCCAGATTTGACTGTCCCTTTCAAACACCTTCCCTTTGACCAGTAGGACTGATGAAAAAACAAACTGTGTCCCAGGGTCTCTTCCCATCTGTCCAAGGACTTTCTAATGCCTCTTGATCCTCTTCAGACTGCTTCTGGCTGTCACACTGGTGCCCACATAAAACAGTAGCAGGCAATAGTCTGTGAACTGTACGATGCTTGGTATTCTCTCAGTGACATCCCTGATATGAGCCCTGGTAAGCAGCACACCTCCTCTAGTGTCAGGTCCACAAACGTGTGCCTCCATACCTCTCAGAAGAGAGCTGCCTACTGCTTCACTCATCATCTTTTGTGGGAACTACCAGCTCCTGGCAGGTCTTTGCATTTCCCCAGGGCTTTCCCAGCTCAGGACCTACCCCTGAATGCTGTGATCCCCTGCTTCACTGTGGAATGCTATTGAAGCAGAGCTTGTCACCTTGACAAGTGACTTCATCACTAAGACACATTTTATTTTAAGAAGTGTGGGTATTTATTGGTTGCTGTGATAGTGACAACTGGCAACAGTTACTGCCTTAAGTCTGCTATAGCACAAAGCATGGTTCAGGTACAGTTCATTTTGCTCCTGGAATGCTAACTAAAATGGTGCAAGGCTGGATGCTTCTTTACACATCTCTTCCCCTGTCTCTGTCTTTTTCTGGTTTCCTACATGAGTCAAGGTTTGAGTAGGTTAAAACTTCTATAATTTGTCATTAACCTATGGATGCCTTGAATTAGTAATGATGCCTTTAACAGCAGTAAGACAGTGGTGTCCAATTTCATTAAATTATTACTCATTTCAAGCATAGCATGACAAAAAACTGTCATCTCAATGTTGTACATACTTACTGTTAGTAAGTTTCTATGATTTTTAAAGTGGTGGGAGCTGTATTTCTGACATAATTAATACTCGATTGGAATCTGTCTACAGTTGAGTGACTCCATTATTCCTTAAAGTGACAATATGTATTGGATTTGCACGGCAAGGTTCAGGCAGTGAGTGGCCTATATGGGTGGGTGCTGGGAGAAGTTGCTAGACGTATCCCCTGTGTGTGATGGGGACAATGACAGCTGGCTATGAGACAGACTCACTGCTGACCAACATTAAGCCTATCAGTGATTGTGGTAGCACCTATGAAATAAGGAGGAGAAAAACCCAAATGGGCAATTTCAGGCAAAGAGAGGAATGAGAATATATGAGAAAACAGCTCTGCAGACTCCAAGGTCAGTGAAGGAGGGGAAGAAGATGTTTCAGGCACTGGAGTAGAGATTCCCCTGCAGCCTGTGGTGAGAATTATGGTGAGGCAGGCTGTCCACCTGCAGCCTGTGGAGTACCACAGTGGAGCAGATATCTGCCTACAGCCCCTGGAGGATCCCACACCAGAGAAGGTGGATGTCTGAAGGACACTGTGACCCCATGTGAAGCCCATGTTGGAATAGGTTCCTGGCAAAACCTGTGGACTTGTGGAGAAAGGAGCTCACGCTGGTGAGAAGTTGTGGCCCTGTGAGGGACCCATGCTGGAACAGTCTGTTCCTTAAGGAAGGCAGCTCATGGGAAGCACCCATGCTGGAGCAGCTGGTGAAGAACTGTAGCCTGTGGGGAGGACTCACTTTGGGGAAGCTTGTGGAGGACTGTCTCCTGTGGTAGGGACTTATGCTGGAATGGGGGAAAAGCGTGTGAAGTCCTCCCGCTGCAGATGAAGGAGCAACAATTTGTGACTAATTGACCACAATCCCCATTCCCTGTCCTCCTGTGCCTCTGGGGGAAGGAGGTAGAGAAGATGAGCCTGGAAAGAAGGGAGGAGTAGGGGAAAGGTGTTTTAAGATTTGGGTTTTGTTTTTCATTATCCTAGTGTGATTGCATTGGAAATAAATTGAACTATTTTCCCTAAGCTGAGTCTGTTTTGCTGGTGACAGTAGCTGGTGAGTGATCTCTCGCTGTCCTTATCTTGACCCGTGAGTCTTCTGTTTTATTTTTTCTTCCATGTCCAACTGATAAGGGGAGCAATAGAGCCACTGTTGGCTCATGGTGGGCACATGGCATGCACCCAGGGCCAACCTAATGCATCATATAATTCTGATTAAAAAAAAAACCCAAACAACAAAAAAACCAACCAAACAAAAAACAAACAAACAGGAAAAAGCTAAATAGATGTAAATTTCATGAGAACAAGGACACTCTCAATTGTTCTCTTTGAAATACTCTGAATATATTTACACAAAGACGACATAATTTAGAAATAAAGCTTCTTGGCTTTGGAAAAGACATACAGAAGAGGAAGAAGTTAATTTGATATATCCCTGCAGTTTCTGTTATGAAAAAATGAGTCTGATGGGGTGACAGTAATTAACATCATCATGCGAAGAAATGATGCCATCCATGTTCTCTTTTAGGGAATATAAAAATGGACTGTTGATTGTAAAGCTGAGAGGCAGATCAGAGTATGGAGGGAATGGCACTTCTGGTAGAGAAATTTTAAATCCCAGAGATCTCAAAAATAAAAGCCAGCTGAATAGCAACTGCAGATTGTTTAGTCACAGGAACATATGGCATCATGCAAAATACTGAAACTGAATGATTAAACAGACAGTCTGAACATTTATATGCAACGTAAAGAGCTTGTAGTCTATTTAAAGTCAAAGATGAATACTGATTCTAAAAGCTTATGAAATCAAAAGCTTATTTCTGGAAGCAATAGGCACAATTTTATGATGTTGAGTACCTTGATTACCTCAATTAGTTGCACAACATGGATTCACCAGAATTTGCCTGCAAGAGTCTTTTCTGGCCAGCAAAATGCACTGAGGTATTTTTGTGTGTGTGTATGTGCATATGTGCTTTAAAATATGCTCAACAGCATACTTTCATACATATATATGAAAAAAATTAACTTTGTTTATCCTTGAAGACCAGTGTTCAAAATTGGAATTTATTTAACCCTGTGGTATCTGAATAAAGCATATGAGGACCAATATTTTCTATAATAAATAAGTCATTAAAATACACTGCATGGGACAAGAGATGCTCTTCTAGTTAGCATAGACCTGTCAGAAAACTTCGATTGTTTTCTAGTCCTTACTAGATAGTAGAGCAATTTGTCTTGACTTTTACATAGTCTTAATCTGTGTCTTACTTCCCAGATGATGGGATTACTTTTTTTTCTTTATTTCCTGTAATATTTGTCTCTCAGTAGGCATGTAAGATCAAGAAAAATAATGAGTCTGCCTGCTGCAGTGTGTGTGACGTGCAACAATTATTATTAACAAAAATATAATTAACGTCCTTGTTTTTAGATGAAGTCCAGCTCTTTTGAAGCCAAAGAAAATTGATTTTATCCTTGTGTTTTTTGTTGAGGTCATATGTTTGCTTAAGAAATTTTTAAGAATATTAATAGTTGTCCTGCTATTCAATAGTTATAAACATTTATATGTGTCTAGACTTAGCTGTAGGAAGTTTGTTGCAGTCATTGCTTGCACATATACCATATGTTCTTTATAACAGACAGTCCTATAATATTATGGGGGTTTGTTTGTGCTTTTGATTTGCTACTCTTAATTTAGTTTGATTATACTTACAGTTTGTATAGTCATGACTGCAACAGAATGTTTTTTACATCAGCACAAGCAAGATAACTTCTTGAGAGGCTGCTGGATAAATGACAATAATAAAATTAATTTTAAGATCTATTTGCTGTAGTCAACATTTTGATATCTCACCTTCACTTTTTAGCACTAACTGTAGGATGATCTCCTACTAAGTTATTTATCCAACTGTAAATTTTATCTAACAGTGCTTTTCAATTTTCATGGTTTGAATTCTTGTAATTTTTTCAATTAAAGCATAGAGTGGGAGGTGCACATTACTCTCTTGTCAATTTATTATTTTTACCACTGCCCTTTAATGTACTTAATTGTTGTTTTCAAACAGTAATTACCTTAGATCCAGATGTTCCAGTCAAACATTTTGCATAAACCTACGAGGAAATCTATCAATGAACAAGATTTTTCAAGAAAGAATTGTAAATATTAAGGGTGTGTGGGGAAGGGAAAGAACATTAATAAATGAAACAGATCCTATCTATATGTGTAAAGATGCTGCAAATAACAGCAGTATTAAAAATGTCCTATTTGCACTTTTTTATTCCAGTGTTACTCCATTTTCCTTAAGGGTAAGTCGGATGAATGCATTGTACCTCTAACAGTAGTGTGACACGGATCTAATAGACATAACACTTAAACAGTTGCTTCTTTCTCCATGAGCTGGGAATCTGTTTAAACTCCACACTTTCTAACTGGGAAGATAAGAAGGAATATAGCAAGGGGTTGCTTTAGTGCAGTTCACCTGTTTTGTGTCTTCTTCCATTGATCTTCTTGTTGCTTACCTCTGTAGTGTAATTAGTTGAGTTGAAAGTTGAGGACTGTGCAAATGCTACTTTAGTAGCTGAAAAGATAATGTGTTAAGATCCTTTAATTCTTACCACTTGAGCACTGAGTTTTCCTTGAGCACTGCTCCAAGTGGAATGTATACAAATATTCCTTAATGAACCCATAATATTACTATCTAGTAGATCACAATGGTCAGATGATAACAAAATTTTGGCCTACATTGGTGGTTGTTTTTTGAGAAAGTTAATCTTATGAGATCTTCATTTGTCAGAATTACAATGTGCTGACCAGAACAACTTATCTCATTTGATTCCTTCTGTGATTTTGGGTCAAAATGTTGGAAGAAAAGCTGTAGTAATTTCCATAATATTAAAGCTTTCCCTGAGTCTGAACCCTTCTGATTTGGTTTCAAATAACAATCAAACCATAGCATAAGCAATCTCAACTTCTACTCAAATACTTCCATCATTGCATATTGTGATCAATATTTTCCGTAAAAAATAAAATTTTCTTGGTACCGCTTTCACTGTCAAACTTTAGTGATATCAACACTAGAAATGCAATTCATATGGCTAATAATTCTAAATCCATTTACTGTTCCTGCTGTTCCTATACTACTCCCAAAACCCCTTTTCTTTTCTGTCATCAACTAAGCTATTATTATAATACATGAATGACAATAGAGAAATTAATATTCTTTGTTCAAAATGTGTGATTCAATCTTCTAAGTACCTACATAGCACCATGTGAAATTCAGCAGGGAATTGTTGTTTCAAGTGATGAATTATATTCCACTCTGAATGGATTTTTTCTGCCATTTAGCTCCTTGAATGTGTATCAATCTACTTGAAACAGCAGGAAATTTACACATATTTTCCATCCCACTTTGCTATCTAGTGAAGTTCATTAAAAAAATTTGTCACTGAATCCAGTGGTGACTGGATAGAGCACACGACATCTGGGGCTGAAACTCTAGTAATAAGAACTGGAAATTTTTAAATAAACAGTTATTCTCCATGTTCTTACTTCTTTATTCAACTTTAAATCTTTATAGACAAATTTATGTCAACTAACAGTTAAATTAAGCAGCAACCATGTTATCCAAATAATTATTAGATAAAGGTAGGTTCCTCCAAAAGCACGTCACTGGTGATCTTAGCAGGGGTGAGGTGTTGTTGGTCTCCACTTAGTCTTGGAAGTTGTTTTAGACATGGATAGTAAAAGGGAAGACACAAGCTTGAGACCAAGAGAATTTTGAAAGGAGATTAAAGTTATTCAAGCTATTAATAATCAAAGTTAATAATACTTTGCATCACTTTCAAGAAGACCAAAGTCTATCCAGGAGCAGAGATAGGAGGGCTAATGACAATGACAGAATAGAAATGGAAATTACCACATCTGAGGAGGAAACAGAACTCAAATCCATCACTTACTTAGCCATTGTACTCAACATTATCTGTGAGTACTCAACCACACAGAGCTGACCTGTGTAATTAGCAGTGATGCCAGCAGTCCTTCATGTCCTCAGTCATTGCAGTGCAGATGACCAGGCCCAAGAGCTCTTCAACAAAAAGACGCAAAGTAAACATTTCCTCACTTTACCCAGCCCCAAATTCAGCAGGAAAGTTCCTTGTATGAGGCAGTTGATTTTCAAGGCATTTCCCAGCCCTTAGCTCCCACCCTGCTGGAATCTGGGGTAAAATTATTTTCCAGTCTGCAGCAGATTCCTCATCCTGTTGCTTGGTGTTGCTCCCTTTCCTGAAGAAGAAGCAGTCTTCGCAGGTACTTTTTTCTATGAAGAGTAATGGGCCATCAGTGCATTGCTAGCTAAGCTGTTTGGTGCACAAGTATTTTTACAGGTGTGCTGTTTTACTGTGCTGCATCTTTTATGGCATGACATGCTATTTCATACAAGTTCATGCTACTTGTTTCTTCCTTTAATACTTGACTTGTCTGTCAGGATAATGAACAAAACTCTATGAAATGTCTTAAAATAGTGATTTTAAAACATCATGACGCTGAAAGTTTATACGTAAAATATATCTGGATATTTTTATTTTTACTGCAACCTTCTTAAGGTCGTAATGTAGTGATTTTGTAACTTGTAGAAGAGCCATGTAGACTCCCTGGTGCAGTGAGGATGGAATTTGTTTATCCAGTTCTAAATCAAATAGGGTAAAATTGTTTCCTGGAACAGGAAATTGACCCTGAATCTGCCTTTATACAAAATATTTGCTTTTCCATTTTCATTATTGTGGGCCATGTTTTATGAATACTGCTTTATGACACATATATATGGAGGAACATATTCCCTGATCTCTTGAAAGAATGCTTCCAAAAAATGTATATTTCTTAATTCTGGCCTTTGGATAAATAAAAGCTGTCAAATAACTAGACTCTTTTCTCTCTACACACAAAGGATTTGACTAGTGATTAAGTCTTTGTCTTCTTTCATTTTATTCATAGCTTCTAGTTGCAGTGCTGTTTCACTCAACCCTGACAGACTTCAAACACTTCACTTACTGCTGATTTAGCCATACACGTATTTAATTGTATCTAAAGGTTGTGAGGTCCCAGTTGTTTTAAGTCTCTCACTGAAATGTGTGACTGCAATATTGCGGAGAAATGTCCATTTTTCATTAGTTAATACATTTTATGGATGAATAACAGATTGTCATTCAAATTGATTGTTTCACTTAAAATGTTAAACTGCTGAGGTGGATTGCTTTTGTACACCATTACTCAAAGAAGAGAATATATTTTTTAGAAAGGCTTTAAAATGGAGTAATTAAATGACATGGAAGTATGGTCACTGCGTTACGTAAAAGAAAGGCCAAAGCCTGATGGTAATTTTTTAAAGTTACTGTATTTTGTTTATGAATATTCATACAAATCAGTGTAATACAAGTGTTTTCCCTGCCACAAGGTACATCAGGTAAATGAAAGACTGAATTTTGGTAGGATTTGATTTTAATTTTTGTATTATTATTAAGGGTACATAGAGAAAATGGTGTGAAGAATTAAAAACGTATTTGTTAGTTTTAAGTAAAGAGATTTCCTCACCAAAACCTTTTCCCCTTTTTATTTTCTTTTTATTTTTCTTTTTCATTTATGGTATTAACTGCTTCCCTAAATGGGCAAGCCAAAGTGTGTGTCTACCAAAGTCCAGAATCACCCTGTCACAATGGTTTGGTCTGGCTTTGCCTTCATCACTCATTTCTGGCTGTTCTGCTAACAGACCTCTAATGACTTCAATAGTGCTGTCTCTTCAGCAATGAAGTTGGAACTATTTGGGGGGGTTTTGTTGTATAATGAGACTCACTCTGCTCCCAGACAGGAAAATCTGAGGTTCTCTTTTCTCACCCCAACATCAAGTGAAGTCAGGTTTTTGAAATAATGTATATATTTTAATTTCTTTCTTTGTTCTCCTTGATGACTTTTTGTGTTCAACCTTTTAATTAGATCCAAAAGATTGCTCTGTGATGGTGTGTTCTGTTCTGCTCAGAAGAGGCAAACATTGACAATGCTGGAGAAACTTGATTTTCTGGTTGCCCTTGATGATAGATTCAGATCCAATTTCATGAGCTAACACAAGCATTTTGGTTGTTAGCTTCTTTTCTTACATGAGTTCATCATCCTAACTGTGGAAGTTTCTCTATTATAATGTAAATTTTAGGGAAAAAGGCAGTTCTAACTGTATTCTTTGACACAACATTACTTTCATAAATGGGCGTTAAGTAGGGAGAAGGGATTAAGTATTATTTGATGGTGGACAGCGAGAAGGAAGGAGGATTGACATGAAGTACACTCTAGATCTATGAAGCTTTCTTGAAAAGTGGATCTGCTATTTTAAATATTTCTAAGGCTGAGGTTGCTGTTCTTCTCAGGTGCTTATCTCTAGCAGATTTTGCGACCCCTGTGTTGGCAACACTGAATGCACATACTGAAGAAGAAATGTAAGCCTAAGTATCACCACCATTACTTTAAATAGGGCCATGACAGTGGCCAAGACAGTGCCTTTTTTGGCATACTGTGAAGAACTGATAGACATACTCTGGGAGCAAGCTCATGCCTAGATCTAGAATACAGATCTTGGTAAACAGCTGTAATTCTTGTTTTGCCTTAAGTGAGCAGTTAACAAATTTACCTGGCTGGCATTTGTTTCATAACAAAAGGGATATGGAAATGAGGTGATTAAAAAAAAAAAACAAAACGACTGTATGCTCAGTGACACAGCTCAACTTTAGAAAGTCATTTAAACACTACATCTCTAACTGAGCTTGCTTTTTTCCCCCCTCATATAAGAAAAGCAAGGAAATTAACTTCTTTTACGAGCTATTGCTATTCTAGTGAAACTGTAAATTAGTCAACTGTAGAAGATTTTCTTCCCTTTGCTCATTTTCCCCTACCTGGTACATTTCTGCCCTGTGCTGGTTTAAATGTAAACCAGCAGGAGAAATGAACCCAACTCACAAAAGACTGCAAGTCAGAACTACAATTTATTAAAAAGATCGCAATAAGTACAAGGGTACAGAGGGAAAAGCCCGTTTGACCTGCAGAAACAGGTGTGTAACTCAGCACCCTGGGGCACAAACAGAATGGAGCTTGCCAGCCCCTGTGCTGAACACCACCCAGCCCCCTTGAGTACACAGTAAAAGGAAAAAAGGGAAACCTGTTCCTGAGGATGATGGTCCTGGTCTGGTCAAGAGTGGCAGTCGCAGTCCTGCTGAGGCTCTGGTCCTCCTCTGGATCCAGCGAGGGAGAGCAGTTCAGTCCCAAAACCCCCAGTATATATATGCTTAGGTTCAGGTGGGAGTGCCCAGTACCTCCCCCAGGGTGGGGAGTTTCACAATGGGTGAGTCATGGCATATTTTTGGAAACCCTAATGGCCCATTAGCAGACATGACCCCTCAGGCTGGGTGTGGAGGTGCTAACAGCTCTCCAGAGGGGCTTTACCATGCCCGAGTCATTGGTGTGAAGACAGGAAACCTTTCTTATCTCACAGAAGTTCCCAAGCACCCACCCTGTAGCCTGAGGGGTCAGGTGTGCCCCAGGAAGCTGCTGCAAATGATCCATTGTTAACAGTTCATGAGAAAATACATAGAGGGTGTAGAATACACAGTCTTAGTCACACCCACACAGTGACAAACTAGTCCTGGTCACTATAACCAGGACAGGCCCATGGACAGCACTTGCAACATTTTTTTATGATTCTTGTTTTTTCAAAAATTTAAGATGTTTAACTTGTCTTGAAACACCTAGACAGCTGCATGCCATTAAATATTAACATATATAAGTCATATTTGAAAGTAGAGCTTAAGTATTTCTAAGAATGTTAAACAAATGTGCAAAACCAAGGTTTCTTGAAATGAGGCAAGTCTGAAAAGTTTACTTTTAGAATCATAAAGAACCATCTATTCAAGGATCTCGTCTATGATGAGTCAGGAAGAGTATGACTGGGACAGGACTTCAAAGATGCTTTTCTAGCATATTCTGCAAGGGTTCAGCAATCTGTATCTCATGAAAACATATGCCAAAAGATGACTGTACTGGAACAATTCAAGTCACGTAGAACAATTCATCTTTCTCAGAATAAGAGCTCTGGGGGAATAGCACAAGGTAGCATTTGATAGCAAGAAAGTGCTCACAAACAGAAAAGATTGGATAATTCCATGGAAGGAGAAGGGACTATGTCAGTGACTTATAAGAGATTATAAATGCTGTATCACTCCAGCATTTTACAATGAGGCAATAACTCAGTTACATTTGTCTTATTAAGAATAATTAATTAGTTAAATAATTAAAAGAATAATAATTTATTTAGTTTATACTTGCCATAGATTACTGAGTTGCATTTTCAGGATAAAATTTCTTAAATATCTATTCTGAATACTAAAATATTAAGCATGAATACAATTGTAGAAACATAATTTGTATTCTCTAAGAACCTTATAAAACAATACAATAGTTATATTAAACTATTATTACAATTGTAGCTCCATTGCATTCTGTAATGTTATGTAATAAACAGTTAAAAAAAGACAGAGCGTGTGAATCTAGAAATATCCTTGTTGCTTTTATACCTTTTATTATATCAATTCACTTGTGTTCTATTAAAAAATATCACATTGTTTGTAAGTTATTGATGAGGAACTAAAACACAACTTAAGCTGGTTAAAGCTATGAAGATAGATTGCACAGAAGCAACAACACCAAGTACCAAGAGTATCTAATGACAAAACTGTCCAGAGGATGACTATCGTATTTGCAGCCTTTTATACAGATCATCTGAAACTCATTTCAAATTAAATACTGATGCCCATTTCTGGCTTCAACAAGTCTCACAAATATGTTTATCAGATGGGTCAGTGCAGTTCATATACAGATTTATAATGACTGATTGAGCTAGAGTGTTTTGTTACAATAAACAGTACTATAACTGTACAGGAAAAGGTTTTATACTCAGTATACGCAAACAGCATTTTGAAATGTAAAATTTTCACCTGAAGCAAATACTACAGTGGCTGATGGATGGACTACTGGCTTGGAATCCTGATTCATAGCACCTTAGCTAAACAGATGGACTCCTGTCCAATCAGCAGAGAAAATGGGTGCCTCTGAAAACAATTTTAGACTTTTCTGGTCATAGAAACATCCATCGAATGTTATAATACTTTCATAGACTGCATGGGGACTTCCCTAAACCCAGCAAATAAGAAACACGAGGTATTGAGCATATTAGAATTAACATATGGGAATGTGGAGTAAATATTCCTCCTTCAGAATTTACGGATGACCTTGCTTTGCAGAACAGATGCCTAGTAGTTAGCAATAATTTTCTATGGACCATTACATCAGCATAGAAAATCCAAAGCCTTGACTATATATCTTTTACTCCCATGTCAAGAAAGGATGGAGGAGAGTTAGAGCTAGTACTTCATTAATGAACACAGCCAACACAAGGACAGAACAAATCAACTTCTACTCTAGTGGCAAAACTATATGATTTCTTGTAGGAAGGAGAATGGGCAACATACTTTCAGAAATCTGAGGAAAATGTTTAACTGACAGAATAAAATTGTAAGAACTAGAATTTGACTTCATGATATCTTTAGTTTGATTCTGTGCAGTCATCTGTAGTGACTGCAGCAAGACCATCACATTTCCATGGTTTCTTAAAACTGGCCTAACTAAACATATCCAGATTGTGCTAAAACCTTTTTATAGTGGTATTTCAGAGGACAGATATCATGTACTGAGTTACCGAATCCTTCATGGGATTATCAATATTCTTCTTGGCTCCTTTGATATAGAATGAAAGAGAGGTAAAAGGAAAAAAGAAAGAAAACTCCCCAGTGTATTTTGACTGTCTCTTTAACTCTCCTAACAAAGGGCCAGCGAGCTAGACCAGAACCATTATGCTGTTTTGTCTTGGCTAGCAAATCCTCTAGGGAGCTTGTAGACCTGGTATGGTGTAAAAGCTGCAAAATCAGGATGTGAGCTGTGTTTAACACTGGCAGCGCACAGTAACAAGATGCTAAAAAAGTGCTTTTATCTGTGGTGTATCCAGATTCTTAACAATGAAGTAATATTCAGTGGTCATTCAGTGTCACTATTTTCTGCAGAGATAATGCTCAGCTTTCTGAATGTGCATCTTTAAATTTATTTTAAAGCTGCTGATTCTACCTATTTATTTACCTACTTTTAGGCATTTCTCAGCAATTTGCTCTGCAGCATCTGCCACATAGAAGGGCATCGTGATTTATCTGCAGCTCTGAATATATTACTTGTTAACCTTTACAAACACCTAGTGTGAATCATTCCATCTTATCACAGCAGACGTCAGTGGGAGTAAGCATCACTCAACAGGACAACCAGTTTGTACAAGATATAGGCGCGTGTACCAAATGTACCCAGATAAAAGAGTCAGTTAATTTTTAAACTGCTAAAAAGAAACAGGAATGCAACAGTGCAGTCTGCTGTGGGATATGAGGCATGTGACTTGGTAGTCACAATAAGGGGATCAAGAACCTGACAACAGCCTAAATAATGAACAAGAGAAATCAATTATAATTGTCACTTCTAAGTATCTCTCCTTAAAAAAAGCAGCCAGCTTAGGCCATTTTGATTCTTGTCCTTTTCCCAGGAACTCCAGCATTGTTAAACCAGTCACTGCAGATCTTCTGAGTAGTCCCGTGATTGCTGCATTTCTCTGTGTGATGCTAACTTCCACGGACTTGGGAAGCACTACACTTAAACAGCCTAACTTTGAAGGAGTTTGTCCATGCTACAACTTCTAAACTTTTTGTGTTCATAGACTGGAAATTTCCCAAGACATGTACTTAACTATGTGGACTGTCCTTTAGACTGATTTATATTTTTGGATTCATACAGGTTTTCAGACTACCAGCACTTTCACAAAACCAAATTTCTGGCAACTTACACTAAAATGGGCAAAATAACAAAAAATATATATTCCACACAATCTGTGGGACTAACTTCACCACAAGCAAGCAGGCAAGCAAAGTTGGAGAAGACTGTTGTCTCTTCCTCTCTCTGAAGTCAAGATTATTTTATGAGGACAATTGTCTTCAAATTTTACTTCGTAAAAGAGACTTTGGGAAGGTTTCCCAGGAGTTTTCTTTCTGAAATTGGTGGATTTGTAAGAATTGTCCAAAGCAAGCAGATAAAACCATAATATTGTTATAGGATCATCATAGAATTGTAGAATGGTTTGGGTTGGAAAGGATGTTAAAGACCATCTACTTCCAACCCACCTCCAATAGGCATGGATGCCATTCACTAGACCAGGTTGGTCAAAGCCTCATCCAAGCTGGCCCTGAACTCTTCCAGAGACAGAGCATCCACAGTTGAATAAGATTGTTCCTATATATTACAGTATTACACCTTAGTAAAGTCTAATAGTTTTGCTATTCACAAGACAAATATCTTCCTTCAGGACCAAAACAAATCACAAGAGGTATTAAGAACTGCTTTAACATCTAGCTAGGTGGATGAATTAGGGGTCTTTTTTTTCCTATAAAAGCAATGGGTCCTAAGAAAGACAGCAAGTTACCAAGATTTCAGGTGTCTGAATGAATTTTGGATGCCTTAGAGACTCTTTAAACAGGATATATATACCTAAAATAGCCAAAGTTAAATGCCCTAGACAAGACTGGGTGAATATTTTCTTGGTTTATTAATGCAAGGCTATATTTGACTATGCACAATTGTTTAGCTTTCTTTTTTTTTCTTTCTGTTGCATTGTTGATCCTGAAGATTTTTCATGTATGACAAATATTATGGTATCTCGATGTTATATCTTACTGTTTTGTTGTAACCAGTTTCTTTGAGAAAAAAAATTCCGCTCTGTCCATAGAAGGGTAGTTCTGAGCATGACATATAAATCACTTACAATATTGTCTAAAAGAAACAGAGGCTTTCAGACTAGAAGAGACCTTTCCAATCCATAGCTAACATGGCTTTTTAGTATTGAAATTTTAGATAATGAAGTTGTCATAGATTGGATTACCTTGGTAATGATGTATCTGCTTCTGACATAGACTGTCAGGGTGTAGCATTTACTTAAAGTTACATTATGCCTTGTATTCTGACATGCTATGACTCACACAGCTTGACTTGATATGTCTTAAACTGACACCTTTCCATAGATATGCAAATGCTTCCATTTTCTGAAAAGAGCAATTAATATACTCTTGATAAACCAAGCGTTCTACAGAAAAATACTGGTATTTTTCCACATCGTCAGGATACAAATAGTATTATGCAGAGTTTGTCAGCACATGTTAGCATTTCTTTAGATGTCCAGAAGGACCTTTGCAACAACAATTAAGTGATCCTGTTCTGAAAACAGTATTCTGTATAAGACCTTAAATATGCTGGGAAACAGTAATGCTACTTGATCACACACTTTACACTTACTTTTGAAGATATAACACATACACATATAAACATAAAACTATGATAAATTCAACATATTGTATTTGCTTCCCAATATCCTTTCTTTTTTTTTTTTT
>VXBX01001934.1:30145-48906 GCA_013400415.1 Scytalopus superciliaris | reverse complement strand
TTCCCAATTTCCTTTTTTTTTTTTTTTTTTTTTTTCCCTTTGCTGCTTGATTTCTGTTTTACAGATAGGAACAATTAGGGTCAGGTGTTGTTTATCCTTGTTGAGACCAAACCCAAGTTATTAAATATCTTCTGTTCTTTGTTAGTGTCACTTACTGACTTCTTTTAATTTCTACGGCTGTCCAAAGTCCTGTTTTTTCAAACTCTTTGAACATAACTTCCTTCTTTGCAATTTTCTAAAGACTAAAGTTTCCCTTAGAGAATGTTCCAGATGAACAGTATGAAAGCTCAAGGTAAACATTGTCAGTCAAAGGGATTTGGAGGAGAAAATATTTCCAATCTTCTTGCATAGTTTCAGGTATAGTTTAAGACATTTTTCTGGATTATAGGTAGCAGGATTAAGTTGATAATCCTATACAAATTCAAAAATTATGAATTTTGTATTTGTTACTATGGATATAGGAAACTAACTACTATCTGTTGAGAGGCCTAACCTTTAGCTGGCTGGTTCTCATTGGAATCATCAGAATGGTATCCAAAATATTCATCTTCCCACTAAAGAAAATCACTTAAGGTTCAGTTGCTCACATTTTCACTTTTGAGTGAGAATAAGTAAGTGCTGTCTGAGGCACACCAGGGTACCTCAAGCATTCAGATGTTGTTGGCAAACAGGACACCTGTGTGAAACCTGTGATCTACTGGAGTAGGAGCTGGAGACCAGATGGAATACACTATAGTATGTCTGATAGCATGAGGCACCTGTGTATGAGCAAGTGAGTTCTGACCTTAAATCAGAGTACACATGCAGCTACCTATGACTATCCAGGAAGAAAATAAGAAGAAGAGATGGTAAATTTAAGGCAAATATTTTAAAATCTACTTTGCCCACAAACTCTGTCAAGTGCATCACAGAGGCAATGTCCAGGCACGTGTATGCTTGTGTTTACTAGATCTTGACTGCAGTCCTGAGGGGAAGGTGGGGGGTGGAAAGAAAGGGAGACACTCCGGGGGGGGAGGTAGGTGCAAGCCAAAGAGCAGAGAGAGAGCAAGCTTTATTCAAACTGGAGGCAAGTATGTACCATATATGGAAATGCTACCCTGCTGCAGGCAGGGACCAATCAGGGATGGGTTACAGGCCATGTGGGATGGAAAATTCCAGCAGGAACACACAGTGAAACAAAGGAAAAAACAGATAGCATGATAAAATCCTCAAACTGGGTACAGATTTTAAACTGCAAACAGTCCTTAAACACAGCAAGGGTCCCTACAAACACAGCTAGCAGTTCTCAGAGTTCAGGCAGTCACAGATCTGTGCTGATTAAGCTGTTCTTCCACAGCCAATCTCTCTCCTCTCCTCCAACACTTGACTATTTGATTTTTGAGTTCCTCTTGAATTTTCCTCTTTTCTTTTACCATTCCTGTTACTCATATCAGAGAGTATGAGTCCATACAGGAACGACTGTGAGTTTAATTTCAGAGGGTGGGTGAAGATGGGGGGAGTGGGACAGGTGACTGAGGCCCAGCAGGCATTCTAGATGCATCTCTGGTGCACTTAGGAGCCACAGCTCTGTACGTTACCTCTCTTATATCAGAGAAATCACAGTATTCCCAGGTAAATTCTGCATGGCAAAAGACTCATGGTGTGAATTCATATTCTAGAGTTCTGTAACTATATTGTGGTTGATTTATTTTCTGCAGTACAACTACTGAAGAAGAGATCCAGAACCCATACCATGCTTCTTGAAGCATGTTTCCAGTGCCTGTGTGCTCTCTCATTCCAGCAAGACTATCACTGTTGCTTACTTTACACATGATACACGTTTTTCTTCCTCCTGCAAGATTCAGATATGTGTCAATTGAAGAACCGTTAATTCACCCTCATTATAGGTGCAGCACTTATTCATCACATAGCACTGTTATCAATGGGCAACGTATTTATTTTTAGCTGGGCAAAGCCATTAAACCATCTGTCTTACATACATTGACAAAATGAGGTTTACTACTACAGTGGTACTGTAATGTTTTGTCAATAACAAAATTGTTGCATGAATACGTTATTTTCATATTTGATCTGCTTGTTAAAACTTTTACTCAGAAGCTGGTAGACAAATACCTCTCTTACTGAAAAGCAAAAAAAAAATAATGTATTTCATGTTCAAAATACCCTAACTACTGGCTTTCTTATACATATAATGTGGAATAAAATCCATTTATTTCAACTGAATATGAAGCTATGTCAGTACGCAGCAAGAAATACAAATACATTTAGTCAGAGAACAAACAGAACAAAAGACGAGAAAAACTGGCAGACAACTGTGGGGAACGATTGCAGCTATGAGAAGTGGAAAGCACATCCCTAAAGCTGAAATCATCACTACAGAAACTCATCCAGGACCAAGGAAGCCGAGAAACTGTTTGCCTCTTGTGTTTTATTGTAACAAGTCTTCCCCCCAAACTGTGGGAATCCTGGACCTGGCAGTAACCACATGGTGTGGTTTGCTGGGACGCTGCCAAGCTGCCCTGCTCCTCTCAGACCACCCCGGTCCCTTCCCCAATCCCTGGGTTCCTGTCGGGTATGGATCCTCCCCCTCTCCCATTGGCTAGCTGGGTCCCCTAACCACTCCCCTCCACCCAAACCCTCATCCAATTACAGCCGTGCTCCCTGGGCCCGGGAGCTGTTTGAATATCTATATACATATAAACCCGGGCTGTTTGAATAAACCTCTCTTTGCTCCTGCCTGCCTTGCCTGCTACCTGTCTTTCATGTGGTTGCAAGGGGCCCCGAGCCAGCACTGGGGTGAGATCAGAGAGCGAAGAGCATCCCCTCAAGGCTGACAGACAATCAGTTCAGTTATACCAGTTTTGGACAGAAAGGACAATGTCATTCTGAATATTTGAAGATCATCTTCTATGGCTGCATAGTTTTGTACTCCAAGAAGTATATCTTAGGACTGAGAAAGTCATAACAATGTTGAACCTGACACTAGTCCAGTGAGAGTTCTTACATCCTGTCCTGCAACTATTACTTAAGTGCAAATTTTGCTGTGTAATGAGAAATCCTCTCAGACTAGAGATTTATATTGTCAACTAAGTAGTCTAACAACTAAGTGAGAGGACAGGACTGATGTCCCAGTGGAGAAACAGAAAACATGGAGTTATCATATGGCTGAAAATTACTCCTGCAAAAATAAAACTATGTATTTACATCTAATAAAGCCCAGGTGCACATGCTAGGTGGTCTGCTCTCGCCGCAGATAACGTGTTTATATAAAATGCAGGCATTACTATCTGAGTTATTCAGTGGAAAAAAACCAAAACAGTTGTGGTGTTTTATGATTGTTTTGTGTTACATGTTCAGTGTGGGTTTTTGTTTGTTCTTTTGATGAGATATTGAAACATAATTTTGTGGCAATTGTATAGGAGGATAGAATTTGTTTTCTCTAACTAGATAAGGTAAAAGAGAAGAGTGCTTACAAGATCTATTATCTGGGAGAAGGAATAGATCATTGGGTTTAGGCAATATGAGATTTCTAAAGTAAGAAGACAGAAAACTATGATTACATATTTGTAGCATGTTTTATAAATATCTTTTCTTTCCTTTAAAAAAATAATAGCCTAGATAGAAAAATCCCTGTTACATGGATCAGTCTAAGTTTAAGGGGTCAGAATCACAGTTTTAACTCTGATTGTGTTACTTCTCATTGTGATTATGTATGTAAATCTCTGTTCCTTGACATGACTAGTTATTTATGTCTTATTTTTCAGATGTCCCAAATTTTATGGATTTCAAATATGTTATGAAAAAGTAAAACTTTTGAATTTTTTCACTTCAATATTTATTAATGACAGCATTGTTGTGTCAAAACATAGATTTTTTTTTTATAAAATCTATTATGCTCTGTCAAATTTTGTAGACAAAGTTTTTCTTGTATTTTGCCAATGCAAATTTGCAGCTGCTATTGTTTAGCATAATCCTGCTTTTACTAAGGTTAATACAATTTTGTTTTAAATACAAACAGATCATACTAATATTAGAAATTATGTGAAAATGGAATTATTATCCTCATTTTACTGGCATAATTCTGAATTTACAACTGTATTACTGAGCAGTGCTTACAAAATGCCATGTTACATGTCCTTGTTTTTGTGTAGCAAGATGATGACTGAAGATTTCAATTGTATGCCCAGTGGAAGCAAGGTTAAGTGACATGGGAAGAAGTCAGAGGTGCTACTTGCTGCTGTAGGTAGAAAATTCATATGGTCAAAGCTCAGCTGGAGTTGAAGCTGACCAGAAATGTGGGGGACAATAAAAGGAGTTTTTTCAAACCTGTTAATGGCAATAGGCAGTATAGAAATATCATTGGTCCATTGCCTGAGAAAGTTCAAGAAGCGTTTGGATGATAACCTTTTGCACATGATATGATCTTGGGAATGGTCCTGTGCAACATCATGAGTTGGACTGCATGAAACTTGTTGGTTCCTTCAAATTCAACATAGTCTGTGATTCTGTGAATGCGTTTTTGTTTGGTTTATCGATTAAAAATGAAAACTGGATGTACATCACAATACACATATATTGGAAGAGAAATAAAATTAAAAAAAAAGAACACTAAGTCAATAGAAAATAGGCAGTTTTATCACCAAATTAATTATTTGCCTTTAAAATCATGCAAGTGAAGCATCCAACAAGTTTTCATCTGTTAAGACTGAGACTAAAAAAGCTTAAAAAAAAAAAAGTGTATTTCTCCAAAATATGCTCCAAAATACACACATTTAGATGAAATAACCTCATATAAGTCCCCTTAAACTTAATATATCCATGTAGCTGCTATTTTGAATGGAACAGCAGAAAAGTCACAGCTCAACAAGATGGCAGGGTGCACTTTCATTCGCTGAAAAATTATGTGCTATATTTATATTAAAGAATATGTAAATACATTATTTAGTTGTATTATAAATGATCATAAATATATTACTTGAACTGTGTGTTATCTGATATAAAGTTAATGTCAATACAGTGACTATAGTAAGTGGTACTTCTATGAAAGCATCTCTATAAACATAATTTTATTAAAGAAAAATCTCAATTTAAAAATGAAAGACTCTAACAGAAGCTTCAAGTAGGACAAACTGTTCCTAGACTAGGAATAATCCATAACAGATTGNCAGACAAAGTAAAACATGATACTGCAGACACTGTTGAGAAATTTAAAAAAAAAAAAAAAAAATTGCAAATGCGCAACACCAATTATCTTACAGATATAAGAAACTCTAAGATATGTATTAAAAAGGAGGAATGATCAAAATAGATTGGTTGCTATACAATTAAAACTAAATTATTCCAACAGGAAAAAAAAAAGTCCAGATTATGAGTAATTCAAAAAATTTGAAAATATATTGAATTATTTTCTCCAAGTACATTTATAGCTGAGCCCAAAAGTTTAGAGTGTGCTTCCAGAGCAAAACCACTAAAGCTTAAAGTTGTAGGTCTAGATGCTTTATGTATCTGCAAGGCAAAACGGTATCTGCACCCAAGCAATATAAAAAACTTTGAATAGACTTAAGGTTTGGTAAGACATCCACAGACAACTGTCAGAATTAGTGTTCTTTAACATGAAAATACTGTGCCTCAAGTTGAAGCAATATAACTGTGTGGAGCTATGGGTTTTGTTTGGGTTTTCTTTCTTTCTTTTTTTTTTTCCCTTGCTGGGATTAAAAATAGAAATTCATGTTTTACTGAGGGAAGCGACCTCCAAACAATCAATAAATTGATTGTGACTATATCTCTAGGACACAAAGGAGTCTATTTCTAAGTTGGAAAAAGATAACCAGCTATTGCCATTTTGATGAAGTTTGCAATGTCTTATCTGTTCTTGGAAACCTTGTCATACCTACTGAGTTTTTAACTCAGCATTGATATACAAATATGGAAAGACATTCCAACAGACTAGATGACTGAAAGTGAATACAAGAGATCACAAAAAGACTGTTTTGTAAATACTAGATTCTATGAGAAAGGCAAATATCTTTCTTTGGCACTTAAATAACTAGAGCCAAAGAAGCCTTTGACTGTGTAGAGTAGGAATCTCTGAATATAGTTCTGTGGAATTTCACTGATAGTTTGAAAACTACTGAAAATGATCACTGTCATGTTGGGGCCAAAGTAAACTCATGGTGGAATCCACCTATATTCAGACTTTCGTAAAAATATATCTTTCCCCCCATTATTTATGTTAGAAGAAATGGCAATAGAATTCTAAAATAGAAGGAATATAACGGGTTAGTATAATTAGAAAACAATATAAACAGTAAAAGCTCTTCTTTTATGGAAGAGGGTATGATGGTTGTATATTAAAGGTTCCATCTGAATTTTCATTTAAAACTTGCTTCTTTCTTTCCCCCTAAATTCTCAACCTGACAGTACCAAAATCCTTCTGGGTACAAAACTATGCAGGAGTTGATATTCTAAAATGTTTACATACAAAGGTTGTTTTTGTTTGTTGTTGGTTAGTTGGTTGGTTGGGGTTTTTTGCTCTTTTTTTGTTTGTTTGTTTTTGGTTTTGTTTGTTTGTTTGTTTACTGTAGGCTCCAAAGTACAGGACCTGCTACTTTGTTAGGAAAGTAATATGGCCCAAAAAGAATGGAATTGAATATATTTTAGTCCACTATGGTTATGCACTACAGAGATGAATCAGAAGGCATAATGTCAGCTAAACTCCTTGTATTGGCAATAGACAGCCATTCAAGGACCTATACTGGTTTCCTAAAATTTGACAATATGAATAATAAAAGATTGTCCAATGAGGTCTTACACTATATATGAGATGACTTTGCTTCAGAAAGGAGAATAATTGTCTGGCATGAAAGGCAGTACTGATTGAATTGTAATCTGAAGATAGTTTGCCTATAGAAGAAATACGTCAGCAAGTGCTACAGATTAATGAAATACAAAGTTTCAGAAATGTAAAAATTTGCAAAGGTATGTTGACACAGAAGAAGGATAATGAGAAACTAAATGGTACATTAGGACCTCTTAATGATCTGTAAATAAAGAGAAAGCAAGGATTAGTATGAAAGAGTAATGTATATAGGGGTGAAGGGGGAAGACTAGAAAGACACACAAAAGCAAAAACATAAAAAGCAGTGAAAGGGAAAAATGCACAATACAATGGTAAAATAAAAAGTGAGGACTAACTAGGCAGATGGTATTATGGCAGAAAAGAACTGTGTGTTTCAATGGACTGCAAACTTACTGTAAATTAGCAGTATTATTTATGCTCTGCACAAATAAATCAAGAATAATTCCTTTATACAGGAAAATGCTGCAGTACGTTATAAAAGTGCATAATAGTAGCATTGCAGCTGTGATAATCCAAATTACATTCATGGGGCTAATAAAGCATCTCACCTTTCCCTACAACCTCTGCTTCATTAAGCGGAATAATGCATGTAAGACATAGAAGGCAATTATGATGCTTTGTTTGGCATGGGAGACATCTGGCATAATGCCTCTAGGACTGGGCAGTGGACTTAAAAGGAAAAAAAAAAGGACTAATAGGAGAGACTTTAGAGGACAGGAATATGAATTATTACGGATGTGAAATAAAAGCATCAATGAAAAGAAGAAACTGAAGCACCACCATGATATCTGGATTGAAACATTAAGTGTAAAGGAAACTAGAGGGGGATTAAGTATACTTTGTGTCTACTAAAGGTAGAAAAGGCATAATGCACTTACTTTGAAATAAAATAAAAATTAATTATTTGTTTTAGTATTAGCAAGAATTTATCAAGTATCTTGATGCCTTATCTTGCCTAGGAAGGTTGTAGGGTCTCAATGCTAAGAGACAGGAGTCAGGAGTGGGATAATGAATCTTGAAGTGGAGAAGTCGCACATCACAGAAAATTAGAGCATCTTCCTTGGAGCATGACTATTCATCAAGCATCTGATGTGTCTGTGATGTGTCTCTGTTATCACAGTATAATTCCAGAAAGTTCCTGTGATTGCCATGGCATTGCCCATCTGACTTGGCACCTGCATCACCTGTCCACAGCTTCTTATATCTATTCAGTTTTGGTGGGCTAACTGTGACTGTCAGATGCCCACCNTAGGTCAGCCTAAGGTCAGAGAAATTACATACCGATTACTGTCATAGGCAAAGCATACCTGACTTAGGTAAAATTAATTGCATTTTTTGCAGGTTCATATCTGTATCAAGGATTAGAAAATGACAAAACTCCGGGCAAGCAAAAAACTCAACACCTTGACCCCATTCCCCTCTTCCCAGGCTGAAATTCGCTCTCATTTCTAGCTCCTTTCTCCAACAAGCAGCACAGGAGGATTGGGACTGGGAGTTATGGTCAGTTTATAATATCCCCTCTCTACCATTCTCCCTCTTGATGCTTTTCCAGTGCTCTAGCATGGGCTCTCCACCCCCACCACTGCCAGCATGTTGACATGTAGGCCCAATATAGTTTACAAGACAGTCCTGGACTGTAATAGCTGCCAGTTTTGTAGTACCTTAAGAGCAGTACCGCTACAGGTCATCAGTAATGTGTGTCAGCCTGCAATAATAAAGGGAAAAATAACATTGCCAGCTCCTCCTGGAGAAGATCAGGAGTTGTTCAATTTTGGGTGTTAGCTACAGACTCTAAATTACAACTGTACAGGTACATCTCTGCAAGTTTTGTTGATGTCTCTGTAAATAGTTAATTAATACACCACTAGAATCTTCCTTTTTGTTTGTCTATTAACTACATCTGTTCTCATTGCATATCTGTCCAGTTTTCCAAGGGCTATTCAGCAAATCTATGTCCTCTAGCAGAAAAGCTTATCTCAGTCAGATAAAAATCAGATAATCAGATAAACATTTTAAATTATTGACCTATTTTAGACAAGCACAGACAATGAAAACAAAGGTTATTTTCTGTTGAACAGGTATGGAAATTTAAGATGTCTCAGATACCTAGGGAAACGAATTTTGGATTTTTCACCAGGGCAGTTCAGTTCCTGATTGTGATATTCCTGCAGGATCTGTGTCAGATTTTCCTGATAAGCACACTGTTTTCTGAAAACTTAGGTATTGTAGATGATTTAGCAATTTCAATGGAATTATTATTGTCTATATTTTTGTCTACTGTCCACATATGTTCATGTCCATATGAGGAAGTATATTATCCCCAGAGATGTGCCTATAAATCATGAATAATTCTACTGACTTTCCATGAAATTTAATTTTTCCCTGTAATGTGTATATTTGTTTATGGAACAATATGTTCTATATGAAGTGTATAATTCCTGGAAACAGCAGAGAGCTTAAAAATTAAGCTTAAAATTAAGCTTTCCTTTTGGCTCATTTGCTGTTTTTGTAAATAGACACACTCCTTAAAAAAGGAATTTTCTTGATCAGTTCTTTAGAACATGTAGATTAGGATTAAGTGTTGGTTTTATCTTACTTTCCTCTATATTCTTTCCTTTCTTTGCCTTTTTTTTTTTTTTTTGGCAAGAGCTGTTATTCAAACAACACTTGAACATGTTTAGGACACTCAGTAAATTTAGATAGAGACTTTGTGAAGTGAAAATTTCAGCTATTTTAAAATCTATTCTCATAAAAAACTTACCTATATATAGTCACTATAGAGGAAAGTATCACTTTGGATCACAGCACCCAGCTATTAATTCTTACACTCTATTACACTGCAGATGATTTAAGGTGAAGGGCTCAACTCTGCTGCAGTGAGTCACTTAGCAGGTTAAGTAAACAAATCTCTATAGTAAACAGCTTCTCACTTCTGAAAGAACAAAAGCTTTTCCTCCTTTTTCTCTGTATCAGTGTATCAGTCACTCGTTCTAAATGCTCAACTGAAAAAACACTTTACTTTATTAGTCATTTATGTTCCCACAGAACTCTCACTGTATTGTTATTGCTTGATTTCACAAGTCCTTACTGAAGAGGCATGAGCAGGGGAAGTTGCTAGGGAAGGAGTGAGAACAGCCTCTATATTTAGTCACATTCTCTCAACGTTATTCTGAACAACAGCAGATTTCAGTGGCCATCATAACTGGCATTTTTTAATCCATATTCGTCTTATGCTCTCTGTGTTCTCCCTTCTCAGATATGTCTGTTAAGCATGGTGTAGTCAGGAGCATCGCAGTGGTGGTGAGCACAGCTTACACAACTGACCCAGCTTCTCAAAAATGGTTTTGGAAAACACAGTATTTCTCACTGATATGGCAGAGATAATGGGCTTGAAGTAGTGATAGACTAGCTGCTTACTTTCTTATATACTTTTTTAATTTGCACCCTTCAATCTGCATTGCACCTACATGGCCAACTTCAACTCTGAAGATTACTTTGAGAAATGAGTTATGAGGTTAAATAACAGTTATTGATATTCTTCCTGTAGCCTGATATTCTTTCCATATGTATCTGCAGAGACCGAACAGTCAGTTATGTGTTACATGTCAGATGGGAGTGTGGAAATGGAAACCTTGCAAACCTCAACATTTTTAACTAAACCCAAAACTTTGTGAGATTTGTTATTATCTCCTTGTCTATAATGCAACTCTACTTTGTAATCTAATTTTTTAGTGTTGCACAAGGATACAGAATTATGACCCTACTAAAAAAAATTTGAACACTTCTTTCAAGGTCAGGGGAAACTGAATGAAATTAATACTACTGTGATAATACTTAGTATTTTTTATAAACCCTTGGACTGATTTTTTTATGGAAAAAGTACTTTGTGATGGCTTCTTGGATAATACGATATTTGATATATAGAGCATATTACTAAATAATATTTTTTATATTTTCCCTCTTTTCTTTTTAAAGTTGTTTGAGAGCTCAAACCGCCATAAGAGTGTGTATTGTGAGCTAAGCTACACTTCTTTAATTAAGCAAATAATTCCATTCATTTCACTAGAACAGTTCCTGAAGTATAGGGCAAGGTAATGAAACCACAAAATTTGCACCAATCTATACTATTTGCAATTTCTATTTTGAGTATAATTTTCTATTACTTCTGGAAGATATTGCATGCACTATCTTAAAAATCAATCTTCCATCTGCATACTTTCTTTGTTTCCTGGGTCCTTTTTACTTTGATTTGGTGAGACAGTTAATATTCCATTACATTACAGATTTAATTAAATGGCAATTAATTAGGAATGAAAAATACTGTCTCTGAACTTGTATTCATGAAATATTTTATTGTCATTGAGCGTAAGGAATCAAAGTCCTGCAAATTTTGAACCACTACTAATAAAGACTTAATATCAGTTGATCAAGTACCTGTGTGTTGGGTTCACTCTGGCTGGATGCCAGGTTCCCATCAAAGCTGTTCTATTGCTCCCCAACTAAGTTGGACAGAGGAGAGAAAATATAATGAAATGCCCATGGGGTTGAGATAAGGAGAGGGAAAGATCACTCACCAGTTACCATCATGGGCAAAACAGACACAACTTGGAGAAAATAAATAAATTTAATTTATTGCAAAAACCGCAAAGAAATCCTAAAATCAACTTCCGCTCATCCCCTCTTTCTTCTGGTCTCAACTTTACTCCTGATTTTCTCTACCTCCTCCCCCCACCAGCAGCTGAGGGGGATGGGGAAAGGGGATTGCAGTAAATTCATCACACATTGTCTCTGCTGCTCCTTCCTCCTCAGGGAAGGACTCCTCACACTCTTCCTCTGCTCCACTCTGCTCTCGACAGGGAGAGACAGTCCTCCATGAACTTCTCTAACATAAGTACTTTCCATGTTACAGCTTTTCACCAGCTGCTCCAGACTGGGACTCTTCCATGGGGTGCAGCCCTTCAGGAACAGACTGCTCAGGCATGGTCCCCCACAGGGCCATAAGTTCTGACAGCAAATCTGCTCTGGCATGGGCAACACATGTGATAACAGACTCCTGTAGAGTCCTTCTTGACCTGCAGAGGATATCTGCTCCTCCATGAACCTCCATGGGATGTGTGGGGACAGCCTGCCCTACCATGGTCTGCACCACAGGCTGCAGGAGAATCTCTTCTCCAGTACCTGAATTACCTTTCCCCTCCTCCTACTTCATTGACCTTGGGGGTACAGGGCTGTTTGTCTCCCATATTCTCACTCCTCACTCCCGGTTGAGTTGCCCATTTGCTTTTCTTCTCTCCCTTCAACTGTGTTATCCCAGAGGCAGGCACTACCACTACCACTGGTGGGCTTGGCTTTCGCTAGCAGTGGGTGTGTCTTTCGTTACCACTTTTTATTGCATTTATAAGTCTGGACCCTGATAGGCATGAGAAAGAAAGTAAAAAAATAGAACTGACTTTCAAGGACTAGAAAGGACAAGAATGCGAACCAAGCATGACAAGATACTTGGTAGTAGTTATACAAACCAAACAGATTTGTATAAGAACATAGTAAAATGTTTCAGTGTTAATACAGAATATAAAATCATAGAATTATTGAACCATCTTAGAATAGTTTGGGTTGGAAGGGACCCTTAAAGATCATCCAGTCCAACCCCCATGTAAGAAATAGGGATATCTTCAATGAGATCAGGTTGCTCAGAGCCCTGTTGATCAGACCTTGTATTTTTCTGTGGATGGGGCACCTACCTCCCCTCCCATCCTCTCGCTCTCCTCTTCATTTTTTAGTAGACTTTTCCTCACCTCTAAACATAAAACTGTTACAGTTTTAACACCCCTAACTCCTGTTAATGCATCCAGGAAATGTAGAACCTATAACCTGATAAGTGATCTTTGTGAGCACATATGTGGCTGTATGTGTGACAGACACAGAGGGAAAATAATAAAAACAATATCTTGTAAAGAAATAGAACTTCTTTACTGGAAAATAACATCTAAAAATAATTGTTGATTGCCAGATTGTGCTTGCCTTTCTTCCTCTTTAAACTTAATATCTACTCCACCATTTCTTAACTAGTAACTGGAAGAAATTTAAGGAGTTATGAAAGAATAAGTGGTACAAGAATTATTTTGGTAGCACATCAGCAACATGAATCTGCATTGTTTCAGTTTATACTGCTCTCTTTTTTAATTTGTCATGAGGAAAAACAAACAAAACACACGCTATTCCAGCCCCCTCTTCTTTGCATCTTTACTTCCTTTTTGCTTGAAAGTCCCTTTTAAGTGTAAAGGTCAAACCAATCCTACAAGAGTAAAGTGGTAAAGTAAATGATTTCCTTTTACAAAATCAAAAAAGCTGGAAACACTGAAAACTGAAAGCTTTTCTACAGAGAAAAAAGTAAAAACTTCAACTTATTTTAAGAAACACTGACTTAAATGTACCGCATAACATATGTTCAGTGGTATTTTGGCTTCTTCAAAATTCAGAATGTCTGTAATATAATATTTTTTGTTAAAAAAAAAAATAAATTGAGAGATGAAAATTACTATCTAGAAAATCTGAACAGAAGGATTTTTGTTTGAGAGTTTGTCTTCTAGCAGAATTGAAAAGAAAAAAAAAGTGAATGAGCATGAAAAGAACCACACAGGAGACAGTCCCCAAGCTATCGAGCAAAGAACTCTAGTTGCCTCCTTTTAAGTTCCACCCATGCATGAATTTTTCACTCTCATTTGGTTTTCAGAATGACCTATTTTATTTGCTAAAGATCCAGTCCCCTTCAAAAACCAGTACAAAATGTGCTATGCCAAAAATCCCTTTGCTTTGTTAGCTCTTCCATAAAGGTGTTTCTAGGACCCAGCCAATCTCCTAAGTAGTACCTTTAGAACCTGATTAGATTCCCATTACCTGTCAACAAATTTTGACACTCCAGATGAGAGCAGGACTAAGTGTGCAATCCTGTGTAATAGTGGTTAAGAAGTCTTAAAAACCAGCTTTCCCCTGAGTATTATGGTCATTAGTGTTTGGTACTTACCGTTTCATAAGTAGCTTTTTAATTTTTCAAAAGCCAGCCTTTCAGTGTTTAGGAAAGTTGCAATGAACTTTTGGGTATAAAGCTGTTTCCATCATGTCTTGCTGAATTACAGACTGAAGCACCAATAGGATTCCAAAGCACCAAATGCACAATAGACTGGGAAGCCAAAACCTCACAGAGTTTTGAATTTTTGTATTTGTGTACTTATATACTACCTCCTCAAAGCCTCTGCAAATAGGACATGCATTTTTTTAATCATAAATGTTGTCTACTATTTTTTATTATCATCTTAATAGAAAAGCTCTTAAATTCACATTGACAAATGTCATTTTTATCAACAAATGTCTTGAAAATTTATAGTGGTGTTGGAATCTAAGGGTTTTTTGAGCACAGAATTGTGTGAAACATATTACTAACATAAGACGTTATGGCGAAATTGTAAAGGATATGCTCTACTGTCATGCTAAGGTACATAACGTCCTTAGAACAAGCTGCTGGGGGAGTCAATTGCATTATGATAAGAACATTGAGAAAGCTGTAACTCTTTAGTGTCCACATATTTTTATTGGTAGTACCCAAACTAAATTTGGGGTTGGGTAGGTCTTTGAGCATAGCTCATCTGTCTAAAGTAAAATTTATTATTCTGTTTTCTGACATTACAATCTCTTGGTATAAAGCATAGCTTCACAAACCAAATGACTGTGGCTCCTTTGGATTTAGATACGCAATTACAGTGAGAGCAAAGTAAACACTGTTTCAATTACTATCATTAGTGAAATATGTGGGGGGTTTTGCAGCGTTGTTATAATTAAAATTTTGTCTAAGTTAGCTTTGTTATTCCTTGTTAACAGAGGATTATAACTCTACAGTGAAAAGTGAGAAATTTCTGAATGGGTTTTCTTTTGATTTATAAACAATTTTCTTCTCAAGTAAACAAATAAAACTGTACCCACTCAGATGTTTTATATACAAATGACCTGGGAAAAGAAATTTTAGACTTTTTTTTCCCCTGGAAACATGTCTTTTTCAAGAGAGTAAGTGGGAAAGGCAATGTTCCCTTGTCTTGGTTTAAAGATAAACTGGCAGGAGAAACGAATCTAATTCACAAACAGATTATAAATCAGAACTATAATTTAATAAAAAAAGAAAAAAAAATCAGAATCAGTGCAAGGGTACAGAGGAAGAAGTCCCTTTAACCCACAAAAAAAGGTGTGTGTCCCAGCAGCCTGGGGCACAAACAGAATAGTAATTGTCAACCCCTGTACTGAGCACCACCTGGCCCTCTTAGGTACAAAGTAAAAGGAAAGAAGAAACCTGTCAGTGAAGGGGATGGTCCCGGTCCAGTGGAGAGTGGCAGTTGCAGTCCTGCTGAAGCTCTCTCTGGTCCTCCTCTGGATCAGCCCCGAACCAGTCCCAAAACCCCAGTTTATATGTGCTTAGGCTCAGGTGGGAGTGCCCAGTACCTCCCCCAGGGCGGGGAGTTTCACAATGGGTGATTTACACTCTGATATATTTTTGGAATCCCTGATGGCCCATTAGCAGACATGACCCCTCAGGCTGGGTGTGGAGGTGCTGATGGCTCTCCAGAGGGGCGTTATCACACTGAGTCACTGATGTGAAGACAGGAAATCTTTCTTATCTTACAGGAGTTCCCAAACACCCAGCTTGTAGCCTGAGGAGTCAGGTGTGCCTCAGGCAGCTACTGCAAATGATCCATTGTTAGCAGTAGGTGATCCCTCTGAGGCACAGGGTTGGTAGATGAAAGAAAAATTCCAAGATTTTAAATCCATAACATCCCTTCATATTAAAACTTTACAAAATAGCTGGAAAAATTCTTGTTGGAGCATATAAGGCTTCTTTTTTGGAAGAGACAAAAAACATCATATCCTGCCTACAGAACTGGGAGCTATACTTTAATGTCCTTCATCCTATTGCCTATTCTCTTGAAGTAGCTTGATCTTTCAGGCTGGAAGGGGGTATTCCTGGAAAGAGCCTCTGGGGGAGTGGCAGTGCTTTAGTCTGGCAAGTGGTATACTTTAAAGTGTTGCTTGCATTTCTGAAATAAAAAAATGAAGAATGTAATTATTAGTGCAGTAGAGTTACAGCACCCATAAAGTTGGCATAATTACTGTGGCTTTAATTGGATATCACTGAATGCAGAACATGGCTCTTTGCTCTTTACATTTTTTTCTTTAAGTGGTAAACTTTAAATTACTCCTTACAGGTGGCTTTGTTTACTTGACATATTTAGTCAGTTTCAGAAATATTTTGGTAACAAGTGTCCCATCATAATGAATTTATTTTATATGCATAGCAAAGGAATTATCTGACAGAACTAATTTTGTATTAATGCTGCTCCCACATGTACCTCTTTAGATCTTCTGCTTTAATCATAGATTAGTTAGGAGATTTTTACAATACTGTTTTATCATTTCAGACTGCAGACATCCTTGGGGTTACTTTGGGCCAAATCTATGTCTTTGTGCTTAGAGCTCTACCAGAGATAAATGGAACTCTTACCATTATTAGTTACTGTGGTAATATCTATCAATGTGATGAAGATTGACTAAATGAGAGATTTTATTTTTAAGTAGTGTAGACAGACAGAAGGTGAAAGAAGGGAGGGGGATGTATCTTTGTGGTACAGATTGGACTTCTAAGGGCTAAACTTAGAGCTTTAAAATCATCACTGAGGTGCTCTCTAGATCTAAAAATGCTAGTCTCTTTTGCCTAGAAAGGCAAGTTTTTATGGGCTTTAACTATATGCTCCTAGGCTTATACCAAACTGCATAGCTAGATGCTAAATTTTGAACATTGGGGTGTTTAACTCTATCCTGTCCACAAAGCAACCTTCCCACTGATGTAGCCTGCCTGCATGGCAGGGACTGGGATCTGTGCTCTGCTTGTCAGCTGGTTGTTGTAAAGAAATGAGAAATAATTCACGCTTGCTCTCTTTCTGTGGGTGAAAGATTATTTAATTACTTCATGCAAAGTGGAGCACATTCAGTGGGCAAAATTAAAAGTATATTAATGGCCAAATGACCTTATAGGTCCCTTCCTATCTGAACTGTTCTATGATTCTGTGATCTAGTCAAATTTGCAACTGAATCTTGTGTATATATCTTGAGTCAGATTTTTTTAATTGGTCCATGTAGTCTTGTATAGTAGCAAAGAATTCACCATGAAATAGTTACCTAAAAAACAAATGAGTCCCACTAAAAGTTTGTTAAATTTATTTTTACTGTGCTGTGTTTATACTAATTGATATCTGGATTAGTTGATTGAAAGTTAGCAGGCATGTCTGCAAGGGCTCTATCTTGCATAATTTTTTAATAGAGAATACTGAAACAGAATTATTTGGTCCATTGAAATCAGAACAGGCAGAAGCAAAATTTTACAAGAAACACTTTCTCATCAATATTTTCTGCAGATTCACAACTCTGTTATCAGGAAATTAATTTTTATAGATCACAGTTTTAGATGCCATTATAGAGTGTGCTTAGCTGTAAGCTGATAACAACTCAGTTGNAAAGTTCCTGTCTGGCAGGCAATGGAACTGGAGACTTTACTGTGCAGCCCAATAACTGTGCCAGTCCACTATGAATTTTGTATACGAAATTCGGAAATACACTAACAGTGCAAGTTTTTATTTGATTTTCCATTATTGAACCCCTCTAGAAATGATGATTAGCTGCACCTTTAGAGGCAGAAGAGCTAAAATATATTTGATTTCACTGACTAGCTAGAAACTCATTTCGAATATGGAAATAATATGCTATGATACATAAGAGGAATAAACCACCCTAATATGCTGGAGTTTGTGTATGTGGCTGCCTCACACAGCTCTAATTTACAGTTACTCATTTTCTTCAGTCTTGTGTATACATAGAGCAGAAGCTTAGCCACAGTTTACTGAAAAAGAATTTACATGTATAAAAATATTTACATATACACAAAATCATTTTTGTAATACAGAAAGGTTGGTTGTGAGATATACAGCTCAACTCTTTCCACAGCCTAGGTTAGACCCACTGAGACTCAGATTTCTTGTCAGGAAAGCCATACTATTTCAGAAGGGGGATTGTCATCCTTTACTGCAGTTCTCATCCAACAATGTATGGGTATCAATAACAAGCAGAGATTTATCATGTGGTTAAGTGAAAGACCCAAATACTTTGTCTAAATACAAATTTTTAGTGTTGTTTGAGCTGCCACTGGATACCTTCCTGACTTCCAGCATCTGCTTCCAAAGGACATAGGACCCCACAGGTCCTGTTTTACATCTTGCAGCCCAGCAGCAGCAGCAATGTGTATATTTGGTGGGACTTTAATGACATCAAATATCCATCTTTAGGTAAATAAACCTTATTTCTAGGTGCAAGATACAGTCTGAGATTAATGAGTATGTAATGACCTGTGTAGTAGTGGGTAGTCATATGTTAGTTAACTAAGCTCTCAGACCTTCTCCATGGACACCCACTTGTCGCAGGGGAGAAGCTTGCGTGCCCTTATGAGGTTGCGAGCTATGCTGGCGGTGGTTTGTGCCTCCGGTAGGGTCTCCCATGCTAGTCAGGTCTCAACTGAAGGGTCAGACAAAGTGTGTCCATGGGCAGGATAGGCTCACCAACCTCCTGGCAACCATCCTAGGAGAAGGACAACTCTAACTCCAAACCCGGGCAGATGGAGCTCGCTTAGCCCTGTAAGGCCATCCATCTGAGCAAAGGATACTCTAACGAAATCTACGTCCTGAGGACTTTGTTGTCACTGTCCAAGCTTGCTTGGCCCTGGCAGATGAACCTTAGGAGTAAAGGGTGGGGCCAGTCCTGTGCATGCTGCTCCTCACCTAAAAAATCCACTGCGCAGGCTTGAAGGCTACAC